>CAJFCJ010000068.1:90779-104031 GCA_904063045.1 Dimorphilus gyrociliatus
TGGGTATAAAAGATAATTTCCAGATAGGCGAAAATCTACAAATTCAAATGTTAACTATAATTAACATAGACACTTTTTGCTTGGATATCTCTGTATAATTGATGGCATTTCTGTTTGACATTTGTTCCAGTTCAAATGGGATTTACCTGAATTATTTCTCTATTAAAGAGGCAAATAGCAGCCTTCATGGACACTTGTGAGCAAATTGTCTTGCATATGCTGATTTCATGACGGTAGCCATTTAGAAGGAGAAGAGAACCAAATGTTTTTGATTCGAGATAAAAATTTGTTTTTATGCTATTATCAATGTTTACATCCAGTGTTAAATGTCCATTTTTGGGTGCAAATTTCACTTGAGCATCTGGAAAATAGTAGGCATAAACAGAGGGACAAAATGAATAGTTGATGAGTATGCTTGGAATTGAGTAGTGTTTGAATGTCAATTGATAAATGTATGCCTGACTGACTGAGAAGGGATTAGAAAAAACCTGCAAACCTGCTTGCCATATTGTACAAAAAATATTTAAGAAATTATATGATCTTTTAAGCAGCAAAGGCGCCTTATAAAATCCATTCCAAACAGCAAAATAGCTGCTATTAGGCAAAATTTGTTCATGAAATAGTATAAATTGACACAGATTGCACATTTTTTCATTTGCCATTTCATGACTTTCAAACTGTTCCTTTAGTTGAAAAATGCTTTTGTTGTATTTGACATACAATTTATAATATAAATTTTCTGAATTTGCAAATATATCTTTAAAAATAAACAAATAAAAAGAATTAATTACAAAAAGAATAGACTGGTTACATAGACTTGGGGAAGGGCTTTGGTTTTGACAGAAAACATCTACAAATGTATGATTTTACCATAACCCTATCTCAGACCTTGCAGTTGATTGATTGCCTAATCTTTGTCATCAAAAATGTTATTTAAATGGATGTTTTCCATAGCTAACCCAATCCCCAGGCAGGAACAGGCAACCAAGTAAATAATCAAAACTGATTTGAACAATAAAAAACAAAAATTGTTTGCCTCTGCCTTTTTTTTAAAAAAAAAAACAAAATAGTTTAGAGGTCATAAGGTCAAGTTTGAAAGTTTAGGGTTGAGGTGAAAAAAAAAATTTAAAAAACATGATCTTTGAACAAAAAAGCTTCAATCAGCTTACAATGTCATCTGAATGTAATCATGAAAAATCATTGTTTTCTTATGAGTATTAAGAATTTTTGAATATTTGACCATAGAATAGAAATCATCATATCCAAGTAGTTTACAAATTTTGTTACTGAAATAAGTAGGAATTCTTTCATATTCAATTATCCTATTCAGACTTTCATTTTTCAATTTAACTTGTAAATTTCCAAAATGGTACTCATCGGACTCTTGCACATGTTTCATAAAGAACTGTAAATCATTCAAACTATAAGAGACAACTAAAAATTTAAGTGAGAACAAATGAAAATTTTTGTAAATTGTTATTAAAAGAACAAACACTCTTTTTTGGCCAACTTTGATCCACAAGTTGTTTGCAGAATTTTAAGGGAAACGTATTCTAGCGGTGATTTTACTGAATAATGACATCCTACTACTTTTTTATCAACCATTTTACAACCGGAAATGAAATATTTTATATAATTTCCCTTATGGTAATAAAAATAAAGTAAAAAAATTAGAAAAAAGTGGTTTGGTTTTAATTAAAAAAAAAAAGGTAATTTTTCTCCTCTTTACAATGTTAATGATCTTTTCTTTACAAATTTTAACAACATTTGTCTGGTTCATAACTTGACATATAAATATACAGGTAGCCTGCAAATCTGCTGAGTTGACAAAAACTCTAGGTACCATTAGGAGAGACTTTGTTTCAAAGTAAAAGTCATTGTGGTAGGATTGTCTATTTGTTGTGAAAGGTGGGAAAATGGCAGTTAAGTCTTTTAAAAAGAAGAAAAAGATAATGATGAACAATGATGAAAAAATAAACATTGACCATTTAAATCTTGGTATTGGCAATATAAATAGTTTAAAGTTCCAATTGAATTTGTTTTATTTACAATTTCTTCTTGATAAGTCTCTTTATTAAATGTTATTATTTGATCTTCATTTTTAAATTCCCTATAGAAAGATGGCTCTGATTTAACAGCAAATAAACTTTTCTTGCAGTGTTCATTAAGATTTTGTCCAGAATTTTCAATATTAAAAATTTGATTATTGATTTTAAAATAGAGTGAATATAGAAAGGTTTCTTTCCAAACAGCAAAATAATCTTTTGTTTGTTTTTTAAATATGTCATTTTTTTTAAATTTAAAAAAAAAATATTTTAAAGACTAACAGTTTCTATTCTTTTTCAAGCATTTCACAATAATTTTCTCATAGTAAGGGCATTTTTTCTGAAATTCTCTGCAAAAGAATATGTTTGTTTTATGGCATCTTTAAAAACAAAGAGTAGAAAAAAGAATTTAATTTACAGAGAAAGCAAAGACGGAGCGCCATTGATGTATGCTTTTTTATAAGTGAAGCATGATTGCTGAGCTAAATTTTCACCACTCAATTTATGGAATGAAATATCTGAATTATATCCCATTTGAATACAAATATCTAAACTATAATTTGGATATAAATAAGTATTTAAAGAAATTAAATAGTTTGATTTATATTTTATTATTCCCAAAATATAATCATCATTCTCATGCTTATCTTCCAATGATAGATGTTTTCTGCTAATAATCACTTTTCCATGAAAGATTGAGTTGAAAATTATGAACAAAAATATCAATATTATATTTAAAAACATTTTTGCTTGAATGATTTTCTTCTCTTTTACCTGAACTATCTCAATTATTTATAATAGATCACATAACTTTTCTATAATAATAGACTTTTGTGTATATTGCAATAATACTATCTATTGTACAAACATTAAATAAAAATTCTAATAATACTCTTCAATTGTTTCCATGCTTACTGAAAAGAGAACAATTGCATTCTCATATTCATAGAATAAATATTTTATCACATTTCTCTTCTACAGATTCCATCATTAAACTGAACAGCAATAAGGGAAAACTTGCTCAACCAGTATTTAGGTGGACCACTAACAGTGTGGTTAATCACTTGGCTGTACCTAACCTCTTCCATTATCCCTAACCCTAAGAGGAGAGTCTCCCAAGTACCAGTCAGTTGCTGTCTTCTTCTTCCTAACCATAATTCAATCCAAAGTCTACCTTTAAAACTTCTAATTTATGGATATTTTCTGTTGACTCTATCTCTTATGCATGTACCGCCACCTATTGGCAGAATGATAAACAATAAATACCCAAAATAGAGGACAATGAATAGAAATATTTTGTTCCAATTTATTTTCAGAAAAAAGTTAATAAATTATATAAAGAAATAAAAGAGACGAATGAGAAGTTTGAATAATTTACAAAAGTCTTACTAAACATTGACAATAATAAAAAAGTCTCTATTTAATGAAAGCAATTTTGATGTGAATATTTTAAGATAAATTCTTAAACAATAGCCAGGTTTACAATTACATTCAAAGAAACAAGTATCAAGCATATCAACTTCTGTATAGTAACCATTTGCAGTATTGATCAATTGACAGTCTTCTATGTCATGATTTGATAATGCAATCAGAGTAAATGCTTGTTGTTTACATGAACTTATTATAGATACACCTTTTAGTTCAGCAACTATTTTCTCTTTTCTATTTTCTGAGACATCAATTGATTCGGAATCTTTAACATTACAAGAAGCTATCTTTTCTTTTGGTTGATTAATTGAATTAATACTTTTTATCACCCAGTTTACACTCACACTGGAATTAATTGATGAACCAAAAATGTCAATTTCACATATTGTTAGACCAAGTTCACTGGCACCAACATCTTTAAATACAGCCAAATATTGACCAAAAGTATTTTGTGGACATCTTCTAGTTGTATAGAAACTTCCTGCTTCTATACTACCACATTTTTTCTCAGGCGTCCATGGTGGAGGATCTGCGCTGTTATTTGAAACAATAATTTTCAAATATCCCAAACAGTCAAGTACGCCTACTCTATTGATTAGAGAAACGGCATATATTTCACTTTGCTTCTGAAGATCAATCATCCACCAAGTGGGTTCTACTCTGCCTGACCACGTGCACAATTGACCTATCCAATCAGCTTTACTTTGATCATTATTTGCAGACTGTATATTATCTCCCATTCCATTTACAGTCTGTATATTTCTATCAATACCTCTAAGTGTCCAAATTTCTATTTCACAGATAGTAAGTGTAGAATTATCATTCCTATTCTTTACAACAACAGATTTGGAGTAAAGTGGACCTTTTAAACAGTTTTTGGTAACTGATTCAAAAAGATCTATGAATTTCGTAATGACATTACAAACTGTAAACAGATATTTTTGATGTTCAGGATCAAATGTTGAGTAGGTGCTTGTCAAAAATACAACATTTTTCATATTAGCATTTTGTTGAGAGTTGAGTATTCTTATTGATCTGACAAAGTAATGCTTTGAAAATGTTATCATCCACCATTGATTGGATACACTATTAATTTCAGTTTCAAAACAAACACCTGTATGAAATCTTCCATCAACAGCATTGTGTTTTTCATATGTACTTGTTGAACTAACTGAAATGTTGGTCTGATTCAAAGCAATGTTAACAGTTAAATCATTACATGAAACTGAAATAATAATTCCAAAATATAGAATGCAAGTGAAGATTTGTCTAGTAGTCATGTTCCTTAAAGAACTCTCCAGAAAATCTAAAACAAGTGTCTAGATAAAGAGTAGAAAGATTATGACCGTTATAATTTATTCAAAACTCTCTCAATTTTTCAATTAGCAAAAACATTGTATCATTATATTGAAAAGAGGTGACAAAATTAATTCCTGAGTAGATTTGTCAAAGGGAGTTTGAACATCATTGTAACAAAACTGAATAGGATCATTTATTATAAATAATATGTCTGGGACTAATGACTTTGGCAAATAGAATTTTAATTATGTATCAATGTATGGAAAAATTTCCCTTCATTCAAGTAAAATGAGTACTGTGAACAAATGTTAGTGCGAAAAGATGGTCAATACTTGCAAACAAAAATTTGCTTATTCTATAATCATATGAATATTCATTGTGCACTTAGAGACAGTAGAATACTAAGAATTCTTAAATAATACAAAAATATATAAGTAATAAATTATGGGAACAACAGAAGTCGCCCAGAATTTTTAATAGAAGTCACCCAGAGCTATGACAGAAGTTGTCCAGAACTGTGATAAAAGTCTCCTAGGACAGTGAGAGAAGTCACCCAGTACTATAGGAGACATAATCTCTTTGTTCTTTTTTTCTATTTAATTTCTGACAATTGAAATATGTAAAAAGTATTAATAAATATAGAATGTATAATTTAATAGAAATTAAATAATGTACTTTGTTGTATTGTAATTGTAGGAATTTCTGCTTCTCCGGAACAGTATTTGTCTTCTTCAATCATTGATCACCTCAGCAAAGTACTGCAAAAATATTGCCAGTTTATCATCCAAAGAATATGTATTGAGTAAATGAGCTTCTAGTTCTAAACAAGTAAGTTTAAACAACCAGCCAACGGTTAAAGAACTGAACTGCTGAGCTGGAGAAATGTATTTACTTTTATACATTTACCAAAGCTTGGGTTCAATTGGTCAAACGATTAAAAAGGTGAGATGCAACAGTCTCATAATCCACAAGAAACAAAGAGAACAAAGACTATTACACTTAGATCATAATGATAAGGCAAACATGACATGGCCAACATTTGCCGCTGCAGATTAAGTCAAAAGTTCTGGGCAACTTCTATCATAGTCCTGGACAACTTCTGACACAGCTCTGGGCGACTTCTGTCATATTCATAAATTACTACAAATTAAAATATATTTACATCTACATGTTTAAAATTTTTTAAAAGGAATATTCACTTTAAAATGATTGTCTTGTTTAGAGCATTACCACTCTATCATCAATTTTTGAAATTCTTCTCAAATATTGATAAAAAAAGCTATAGTTTGTTACAAAATAATACATAGATTGATTAACAAACAATTCTAGACCTCTTCCTCTTCTAATGATCCTATTGGAATTGAAAGTGGAATTATTCCAGATTTGGCAGGTGAAATGTAAAACATCAAATATTTCAATAGAAATGTTTGAATGAATACAGATATATTTTATATCATTAGAATCATCTTTTAATATCCTTTTACCTTGTTTATATATGTCAAGGTGGTTCCTTTAAAATTTTATGAAAAAGTGACAGGAAATAGATAACCTGGCAAACCTTGGAGTTTTTTTTTGGAGAATTAAAAAAAGCAAATTATGAGGCCTTACTTTAGTACTGAACATTAATATTTATTGAGTGTTACAGATGATAGCTTTCAAAGAATATCACCAAAAAGAGCCTTCAAAATAAAATATTTAATCAATCATATATATATAATACAAAAAAAGTACTATTCATCCAAATCTAGGATTTAACTTTTCAAATTTTAAATTGAATTTACTCTTTTGATAAAATCTTCTTCTTCACCTGAGATCAGCCTATAAAATCCTCTACAAAATCAAAACACAGCCAGTCAAGTTAGAAAATATATATAGAGAGAGAGCCATTCATTTTCTGAAATCTTTTCAATCATTTCCTTTATATTTCTTTACACAGCCAAGAGCCTATTCAATGTATAGAGTTATATATTAGGTACGAATGAAAAGTTTCAGTCACTGTGTGTTTTTTGTTAGAAATATTTGATGAATGTGGTTAATTTTTGTGTATGTTAAAGCCTAAAGTATATGCTACAAATATTGATAATTTAATTTTTCAATAGTCCCCTCCTTTTTCTATACAAGCCTGCCATTTGCTAGGAAGTAGAGTGATGCCGTTCCAGTAAAACAAGGTTGGCTTTCTCCTCAGAAAATCTTTGACATCTGTCTTCAATTCCTCCAAATTGTCATAATGGGATCCTCTGATATGGTCCTTCAATCTCCCAAAAAGAGAATAGTCAGAGGGAGCCAAATCAGGACTGTAGGCTGGGTGAGGGCATAATGACCACCCTTGATCTCTTATGAAATCTGTTGTGTAGAGACTTGTATGTGGTCTTGCATTATCATGCTGTAGTATCATTTGTTTTCCAGGTCTAATTCTATGCAACCTCTTCCTTAGTCTCTTTAGGGTCTCAACATATTGTATTGAGTTGACTACTTCTCCATACTCCATGAATTCAATGTGGACTAAACCAGAATAGTCCCAAAAAACTGAGCACATCAGTTTTTCTGCTGACTTGGCCATTCTAAGCTTCTTGTCAGGTGGAGATGATGTGTGTTTATAAGTCAAAGAAGACCTTTTAGATTGTGGATCATAGAGGTGTACCCAGGTTTCATCTCCAGTCACAATTTTTTCTAAAAAGTCTCTTCCTTCTGCTGTGTATCTTTCAAGTAGCTCCATACAATGACTCACCCTCACCTGCTTCTGGTCCAGATTGAGAGCATAAGGAATCCATTTTGCACAGATCTTTCTGTATCCTAGCTCCTTTATAATTTTCCCTACAGTCTGTTGACAAATTTCTATTTGTTGGGCGATTGCTCTCTGAGAAATGGTCCGATCTTCTCTGATAAGCCTGTCAATTTCTTCTCTATTCTGACCTGTTACAGCTGTGCTTGGACGACCAGATCTTGGCAAATCTTCAAAATTTTTTCTTCCTTTTTTTATGTCAGATACCCACCTCCTTATTGAACTTTCACTCAGAGTTTCATCCCCACAAAAGCTTTTTAACCGCTTATAAATTTGTCTCGCAGACACCTTCTCATGCACTAAAAATGCTATGACTGGTAGTTGATCAGAATGTGTGCACATGACTTGCAGTTGCTTATACCAAAATAAATTTGTAATGCCTCAACAGAATCGAATGAAAGTTTGCACAGTGAAAGTTTACTAATTTCCTAAGATTATTGGAAAGTATCAATGATATTAGTTAAGCCATTTTAAAATTACAGCACAGTGACTGAAACTTTTCATTCGTACCTAATATATGAATATAGCTCACTTGTATTTTTCTATATACTGCAATCATTTCCTAAAAAATTCTACTTTACCATTTCATGAACAAATTTTATTTAGTCTAATTAACTTTTTGAAATTTATTTTTTTCCTTATTTTCCAGTTTTTCATGTTTCTTACTATCCCAACACCCTTATTTACTTTTAATTTTACTTTTGTTGTTTGTCCTAGTTGTTTTTAAATATATTTTCTATCTTCTACTTTTATTATAATGATCATAATAGACCTTTATGAATCACAGGTCCCAGATTATAGAGAGATGTACAAAACAATGGTAAGTTGAGTGGATAGGAGAATAATAAAAAAATTCAGAAAATAATTTCATAAAGACAGCAGTTCCTAATAGCCACTCTAACCTTGGCCTAACAAACTTTCAGTGTGTGTGCATTAAAGGCCTGTCAATCAGTACTTGATTGGCAAATCCTTACACCAAGACCTAACCCAAAAAAATATATTTGAAAGCTTGTGACAAGTTTCACTTTTGCAAACTTTCTCCTCTTTTTACAGAATTGGTAATAGACACCTCTAAAAGAGCTATAAACAAAAAGTAAGGTAATGAAAATACTTTAAAGAGAAAATTCAATGCCTATTGAGTACTTTTCAAATAGAATTGAATATTATAGTTAAACAATTTAAATAGAAAAAATTTCATGTTTCAATTGACCTATAATAGCTTTTACATTCAATAAATGTCTTAATCCTATAAAAACATTTATTACTTTAGAACTGGACATATTTTTGCATACTAAAGAATAAATTGACTATTGTTCTACAATTCAAATACAGGGAAAGGTAATAATTTCCAAACAATAAAAAATTAAATAAAAATATTAGAAAATAGAGTTTTGAATGATTTATTAAACATTCTGTGCCTCTATCAACTAAATTGGAGAACATATGTCTAGTTCTAAATAAATAAATTTTACTATTTAAATCGTTTAACAATAATATTCAATTCTATTTGAAAAGTACTCAATAGGCATTGAATTTTCTCTTAAAGTGTTTTTATTAGTAATAAATATGAAGTGAATAATACTTTTAAAAAGGCATTCAAATATTTAAGTAGTTCAACCTTATTTTCTAAAATATAGTGGTGGACTAAAAAACCCGGACACTGTAAATTTTGATAGGCCAATTTTTAAATCACCCCAAAAATATGTTTTTTAGTTTGAAATTAGTTTTTTTAGGCAATTTACATTAATAAAGGGTTATATTTATGTAATATTGAAAAAAAATGACAAAATTATCATATTTGTGAATATTAATAGGAAAAAAATTTTTACTAATTTTAATTAATTTTTTCTTTATTTGGCCGTGAGACATTATTAACCGCACATGCATTTTATTTCCAGTTTTGGATTCAAATTAACATCCCAAACAGAAATTTTTTTTGACCAAACTAATTTTCAAAGTTAAGTAATCACTTTTGATCTATTTTAATTACTGTAGTTAACTATAAATTATATTTACTTAATTATGGCATGGGGTAAAGAGGTTAGGAATCTAGTATTTAAGAAATATGAAGAATTGCGAAAAATTAGGGCAACTGCAAGGGCTTTGGGAATGGCACCATCTACCATTAATGACATTTTGAGATATCAGCCACCGCAACAAGAGAATAGGGGTTGTACAAAGAAGCTAACAGAAAGAGACATAGTCAGGATAAAAAGAATAGTAAAGAGACTTAAGTGAAATAAGGAAAGGGTTACAGCAGGAAAGGTCTTAGCAGAATTAGAGGTTGATGTGAGTCTCAAGACCATTCAGAGAGAGCTGAAGAGGCAAAATTATAATTATAAAAGGATTAGACAGAGAGTTGATCTCACACCTAAGGATTGAGCAAGAAGAAAAGAATACTGCCTCAAAATAATTCTGGAAAATCTGGACTGGTCAACAGTGATTTTCATGGACAAGGCCAGATTCTCTCTGAGTGGGCCTGATGATTTCAGGACATGGACAAAAGATGTTGAAAAAAATTTTAGAGTAACAAAAAATATGGGAAGAGGTGGAGTGATGGTTTGGGGATTAATAACCTCAGATGGGGTATTTGAGGTTTGGAGGATAAGTCAAAAATTGACTGCCCAAAATTATAGCTGTTTTGTTGTGGAAGATGTTCTTCCTGTCATTGAAGAGATATCACTCAAAATGGGCAGGAATTACATCTTCCAACAAGACAATGCAGGCTGCCACACAGCAAGAGCAACTAGGAGGGCCTTTAGAATGAATGGTATCAATCCAATTGATTGGCCAGCAAAGAGCCCTGACCTGAGCCCTATAGAAAATATGTGGCACCTGACAAAAAATTTAGTTTATGATGGGGCACAATTTCAATCTGGGGATGAACTGTGGGAGAAAATAAAAAAATGTTCATACCAGGTTATAAGTCAAAATCCTGACTTGCTACCAAATTTATATGCAGGGATGGGAGGTAGGATTAGCAAATGTATTGCAAATGAGGGTTGTCATATTCAAAAATAATAAAAATATTAATCCCCAAACCATCATCTGAGTAATAATGTCTCATGGCCAAATAAGAAAAAAATCATCAAAAAATGGATAATAAGAAAACAAAAACACCTATATGAAAACTTATTTAAATCATATTTAAAAGAAACTCATGTATATATCAAACTTTAAACTACTATTTTATACCTGAAAAATAAAAAAAAAAATCTTTTTTCCTGGTGAAAAAGATTTATAACATTCGGCCTATCGAAATTTATGGTGTCTGGGTTTTTTTGTCGACCACTATGTAACAAAGAAACCTAAATAAAAAATTTTTATATTACATTTTTGCCAATAGGTTGCGCTGTCAGTATTGAAATTTTCAAACTCCTGTCACTTACAAAACTGTTTTTTTGTCAAGACTAGCTGTTGCAGATAACTGGAAAGATGGTCTGTGTAACATGGCCATTTATAGTATTTATTCTTTTTATAATGGCTCCTTTAGGGATATCTATTGGCAATCCTGTAAAAGAGGAGAAAGTTTGCAAAAGTGAAACTTGTCACATGGTTTCAAATATATTTTTAAGCAGTTTTGGTGAGAAGTAAGTAATTATTAGATAGTTGAACCTAGAATTAAATATGTCATCCCTACTTAAAATCATATAGTACAAACAATATTTGTTGCAAAATCTTTGAAAAGTCACTCATTTGGCAAAAAGAGGGAATATTGTATGGTTTAACAACTGCAAGTAAACCATTGTATCAGCATGTTTTGGCAAAACAAGAAAATGCAACTTTTGATAATCGGGGATTAGAGAATTGCAGAATTTATTACCAGTCCTGTTTAGACCATTCTCAAACAATTGAAAAGTTAGGAGCAGAGCCTCTACTTGGTCTAATTAGAAGCTTAGGTGGTTGGGGTGCTGATAACAAGTCTTCTGTTTCAAAAGAAAATTTTCAGGACACAATAGAAAAGCTGACAGTACACAATATTTCACCTCTATTTTCCTTGAGAGCTACTAAGGATAAGAAGAATTCATCAAGGATTTTGTACCATTTAGAGGAAGGAGATTTGGAATTAAAAAGAGATCAGTTAATAAATGGAACACAGCCATTGAATATAAGTAGCAACAAAGCACTAACATCTTTTAAAAAATACATAATGAACATAAATGAACTATTAGGAGGAGAGAAGAGTTCTTCTCAAAAACTGGCTATTGATATTATAACATTCCATCAAAAAATAGCAAGTGTAAGTCTCAACTTCCATTAAAGGTATCATTATTCTCTGAATTATTCATTAATAGTTTAGCAGTAATAAAAAAGAGAAGAAAAATGACATTAAGATGTTCACATTTAAAGAATTACAAGAAGAATTCCCATTTGTAAGTAGTTTTTGTTTGTTTGTTTGGCTTTACTTATTGAGTTGTTATTTTTTCTTCATTCAAGATGGATTGGCTTCAGTTTGCTAATAATCAATATAAATTTCATAATATTAGTAAAGTTATTAGTGAGGATGTGTCTGTTGCTATTCCATCCAATAGTCAATATTTTTATAAATTAAATACATTTCTTAATCAAACTCAACAAACTAAAGAAGGAAATAGAACTTTACACAATTTTTTGATATGGCAAGTCATTCAAGATTCTATTTCTTCCCTTTCAAAACCATTTAGACAAGCAAAAGAAGAATTTGATGGTAAAATTTCTGGGAAGAGAAGCAACAATGAAAGATGGCTTAACTGTTTAATTGATATCAGTAAGTTGAACTAATTAAAAGTGATTAGAATTTACTTTAAAAATTTTAAATTTCTTAGAAAAAGACATTGGATCTGAACTTGTTGAAACATTTGTGGAAGCAGCTTTCTTTAGAGAAAGTGAAAGGGAAATTAACATTGCAGCAGACGAAATAATATCTAGTTTTGAGCATAGAATACAAAAAGTGGATTGGCTATCTTCAAAAATAAAGAACAAAATCCATGAAAACATATTAATCATTACTGATAAGATAAAACATCCATATTTTGTACAAAAGGAACATATCACTTATCAAATATATGAAAATTGGAACCCTAAGATATCTGAATACTTTCAAAATAGATGGAATTTAAAAGGTACTATATATGAAGTTTCTAAAAATGAAATACATATTCCAGAAGGTGTATTACAAGAACCATTTTACTACCCTAAAAACTTTCCAAAATCAGTCAGTTATGGCGCAATAGGTCATGTTCTTGGACATGAATTATCTCATGGTTTTAGTGATAGTGCTGAGGTGAAGGTTTTTTTGCCAATATTTTATATATATGTGAAATAATATTTTGTTTACCTTTAGAATTTTGACAAGAATGGAGAATTAAAAAAAGAAATTGATAATAATATACAAGATTTAGCCAATAACCTAACAGTCGAAGAATTTAACTTACCTGGCCTTGAAGATAAAACACCTAAGGAGCTGTTCACCATGTCCTATAGATATTCCTCGTGCTTAGCAAACAAGCCAACATTTTGCTCATAATTTAAACATAAGGAAAGAAGAACTAAAAAATTCTTCTCAGATTTTGTTTCACTCAATTAATTACTAATCAATTATTTCCAGAAGCCCTTAAATACATTTTGCAAAAGGTGTCAGTAAATACCAAATTATCATTGATTTATAGTTGTTATCATAAGTATTATAGAGTTTACTACCAGTTTTTTTTTAATTTTG
>CAJFCJ010000068.1:112296-170772 GCA_904063045.1 Dimorphilus gyrociliatus
ATAAGAACATTCTCTAAATGAAAACAACAGAATAATGTTTTTCAGAAGAATGAATATATTTTTATTGTTGATTTTTTAAAAAACATTTAAAGAAATATCTTTGAATACTAGTTTTAGACATTGTAGAGTTACAGTTGAAATAATTGATGTCAACTTTTTGGATAAAAAATTTAGATACTCCATTAAACCATTAATATAAAATGAATATTCATTTTAATCTAGATAATCTAACAATTTCATTTGGCTTTAAAAAAAAAGTTACAGTAAGTTTAGCATTTTTTTCAAAAAATAATAGAAAAACCTATCCAAAAAAATTTTAGATACAGATTTTTAAAATTGTTTGGTGAACGTCATTCATTTTGTATAAAATGTTTCTTTATTCAAAAAATGTGCAAGAGAGATTAAAATATATTATATTTGTTAGATTAAAATTGATAAAAAATTATTTTTTTTTTAACATAGTTTTCTTTGCTACAACATTCACTAATACTCAACAGCCATTTCAAATTATGTCAAGATATAACGAAACGAGTTACTTTGTTCAATTTCAAAATATAAAACAAATATTAAATTATGTTCTAAGACACAATTTTTTAAAAGAAATTTGAAAAAAATTGCAGTAAATTCAAAATTTTATTTATTTGTTGATGGTAGAGATTTAAATAAGTTTAAAATTCAAAAAAATTGATTCAATTGTAAATTTAATGAATTAAATGGTAAAATTCAAAAAAAGAGCTGAAAAATGAGTACTTTTTTGTGATAATTGTAAATTTTTTTTAGATAATGTTATAGTAGAAATATTTTCAATCTATGAACAGGAGCTGAAACTTTATGGATTCTATTTGATCAAATCAAAAACATTTGGTTTTTTACCACTGAATTTCAAATTCAATGAAGATTATATAAATAGTGGCAAAGGTATATGCAAACTAAAAGGAGAGTTGGCAAGTCCAAGTCAGCCTTTTTTTCAAATTTACAAGATATCAAGTATGCCTTAAATAGGAGCTTGCTGAAATTTTTTTAAGTGATTGCTTAAAAATTCAGGATAAACATTATAGTATTTGTCCACTAATTAATCAACATTTACACCAAGTTGGAAATGTAGTTCTAGATTATTGTAAATGGGATAATACAGCATTGTGGGGATGCGAAATTTTTGATATACACAAACAAAATGCTTATACAACTAGACCACATTGTGTAAAGAAACAAGATTTTCAAAGTCAAAAAAAAACAAATTTATTATTAAAATATTTTCTTCTATCAAGACAAAATATTTTCAGATTTTGCTTTCAGGTTACATTATAATAAATCATCTTTATATTATACAAAGAATAATCAAACCAAATTTAAATTTATATGAGTATTTCAAGTGTTTTATAATGAGTTTTGGTATAAAGTAAGACTAATAGATTTAAAATATTTGGAGATTACAGCAATTTGTAAATATTTTGGATTTTGGAGTGGAACAATTACACAGTGGCCAGAACATAAGAAATTAGGAACAAAGGAATTCTTTTCATTTAAATGTAATGGCACATCATTGAAAGATCATTGTACTGTTTCTCTTTTTCCTCAAAAAAAAATTGATTTAAAGTATCTAAACACAATCTTTCCAGATTCGACAGAAAACGTCCACAAATTGGTGCTTTTACCCTAACCCTAACCCAGCCCTTAGCTGTAGCTAACCTTTTCCATTAGCCCTAACCCTTAGAGGAGACTCTCCTAAGTAAAAATCAGTTGCTGTTTTCTTCTGCCTAACCATTTCTCAATCCAAATTTTAGACCTAAAATTTCTCATTTGTGGACATTTTCTGTCGACCCCAAATTTTTCCAATCTTTTTTCTATCACTTTGCTACAGAAATGAAAATCTTGTATATGGAGAACATAAAACACCAAATTTTGCAATTGTGCACTTGCTTTTTACCTCACTGTATTGTAGCCTGAGGAATTTCATCGCACTCTTGTAGCCTTCCTTGGGTGAGTATCTGAATCTTCTAATATCTTTCTTCACATCGTTACTTAGTTGAGTATACAGCAGTTCAAATTTCTCCCATTCCTCAACCTCGCCATATTTAGCCACAATGCTTTCATGCCTTACTATAAAACCTTCAAACACTTTGGGCTCTCCTTCAAATAGAATTGTGGTAATCGGGATTATACTTTCTCTTCTTTCTGTTTTTGTTGGTGTACCCATTTTTTGCTCACTTGTCATCTTTGCCATTTGGGCTTCTAGCCTTTCCATTTTTTTCTATTTATTGTTAGTATTTTAAAATTTGGTGAAATGCTCTTCAAATCATCAAATTCTATTCCATTCATACAGGATATTTGATAATTCAATGAACAATAGCAACTAGCTGGGCATTTAAATGAAGCATTACAATACAATTCATCGCTTGCTTTTCTGCAATTAACAATTCCATCACATATTTTGTATACAATTGACAAATGAAGTAGATTGTTTACCACAATTTTGTTCATCATCCGAATGAGTACAATGAACAATTCCATCGCAAACTAATTCAATTGATATGCAATAAAACTGCTTTTTACATAAATATTCTCCACTTTGACACATCTTTACCATACAATAATTTAAAACGGAAAATGGAAAATGAACACTACTCAAAATATGACCCATGGAATTATATTCTAGTTTACAAGGTGTTGTGTTAAATAGCATTCTTATCTCAAAAATTGAACATTTATTTGGGTCCAAATGATTATATTTATTAAAACAAGCTGAAGATTCTTCATCACCTTCACTTTCACAATTTAATTGAAAGTTGCAAACCAAATGATTAGGTATGCATTTATTGTCACACAAAAATTGAAATTCTTTTCGACATTCTTTAATAATTTGAAAAAAATTGGTTTTGCGGATAAAAAACAAAAAAACTTACACACAAAACCTTCTTTTTTTCCTTCAGATGAAATGTAGGTTAAACAATTTTCATCACTTGAATCATAGCAATTTCTTTCATTATTACAAAACAAATTTCTATCAATACACTGAGAGTTTTCACATCTGATTAGAAAAAGATTTCTTCCATTTTTCATAGATATTATTTTATTAGTTAATTTTACTTTTTTCCATGTAAACATTCATTCAATTCTGTAATTTTTAAATATTATATTTATTTAAATGAAAATTTCAATGTTTACCACAAAATTTCTCATCATTTCCATTTGGACAATCTTGTACAAAATCACAAACAAATTGATAATTTATTTGTAGGCTATTTGTGCAGGAGAATTTAAAAAATTGTTGACAGTTTTGTTGTTCATCTTCACCGGAAATGCAATCATTTATTCCATCGCAGACATAAATCATATTGATGCATAAAGCATCAATTTTACAAAAGAAAGAATTATATGGACAAGTGAACAGTATTGTATTGTTGTTCAATTCTTTGTGAAAATTCAAATTTAATTTGTCAATTTCTGAAAGAATAAATTTCTTTTTGTAACAAAAAATTTTTTTTATAGATTTAAAGATTGTGTTGCAACTTTCTAATTGGAAACAAAAAACATTATAAAAATATTTAAAATCACAATTAAATATTTTAAAAACAGTTGAATCAGCTGCTATACTGTCAAAATCAACTTTGAAACATTTATCTATTCTGGTCATGTATGATGTTGACAATTGAGAATGATATGTAAAACAATCATCAATGATACTGCCAAAAAAAAAATCATTTAAATTAAATAATTTAAAAAAATTTATTATTGTATTGAATATACTTATAATCTTTTAAAAGTTGAATGTATCTCAATTCAAAGGGTTTACCATCATCTAATGTTAAAAATTTTCTACCTTTAACATCTTTTGTCTTTAAAACTTAAAAAAAAAAGTTTTTATACCAATTGAATTCAATTTTATAATTACTTGTAGGTGGAGAAGATCTAAATTTTGATTTTTGTTCAAGTATGTCACTTTTCCAATCACTAGTGAATAATTGGAATTGTGTTTTTAATTGTAACAGATAAACAGCTTCCTTGGAAATATAACTGGGTAAAGTCATATTTCTTTTTTTGCATATCTCAGATGAATCTCTAATTGAAAATGATGTTTTCTCTGAAATGAGATAATAACAAGCTCCCTCGAACATATATGCTAAACTGTTTAATTTACAATCTGAAAATAACCTTCTAATGCGTCTTTTTTAAAATTTTAAAAATTGCTATAAAATACCTAAAATATTAGATTTTTTACATTCAATTGCAGTTTACAAGATTGGAAAGGTTGGGCAGAATAAAAGACAGCAATATCTATCAGTTAGAGGAACTAACCCAGATCCTGACAGAGGTGTATGGAGACTACAAGGACCGGAATGACTTGGATAATGGTGACAAACCTCATCTCTTGAGAAATTGCCCACAATTCAAGAAAATGGATATAGAGGGTTGTAACAGGCTTGTGTAAAAATTGGGACTTTGGGATAATTGCATGACGAACAGGCATAACGTAGCTGAATGCT
Source organism: Dimorphilus gyrociliatus (assembly GCA_904063045.1). Classification (NCBI taxonomy): domain Eukaryota; kingdom Metazoa; phylum Annelida; class Polychaeta; family Dinophilidae; genus Dimorphilus; species Dimorphilus gyrociliatus. The sequence goes on from CAJFCJ010000068.1 coordinate 116,781, forward strand.
GGAAATTGAAATGTAGGACATGCAGGACAGCAAAAAGTTACTTGCTGCATCAATGTCAAAAGAAGGTCGCCCCAAAGGTCATGATGGTAAAGGCCCCAAGAATCGAGAAAGAAAATGGGATGACTGCATTGGAACTGCCTGCCAAAAATGGTAACCTAGTAGTAATAAACGATACTGGAGAGGACATGTCAATCACTGAGAAAGTGGCAAAAAGAATAAATGCAAGGTCTATAGAGATAGTGGAAATCGAACTCTCAATGATGGGGAGAGTAGAGAAACACAAGGCTATGAGGCATGAGTTTGAAATCAAGGGAAGATGCCTGGAAGCATTAGAATACCCAGAGATCGCTGTGATAAGCCAAAATGCTATAACTACAGAGGGACGAAAGAGATGGCCGTATTTAAAGGACATCCCCATCCCACAACTGAAACAAAGACAAGTAGACCTGCTGTTAGGATGCAACTATGCAGACTTGATCACACCCAGGACAATATTGGAAGGAGATGTGAACAAGCCAATTGCCATGCTTTCAAAAACTGGGATGGTCAATAACGAGACAGAGAATAGAAAAAGGGAGGCAGGCGGAGGTATCTTTGATATAAAAGGGGGATAGCTCAAAGGAACAAAAGCTAACTCTAAGAGATGAAGAATGGGTAGAAAAATTAGATAAGAACATATCCTGCAAGGAGGGAAAGGTATATGCCCCCATTCTGTTCAATGGTGATGAGAAAGAGCTGCAGTGTAACAGATATATGGCATACAAAAGGTTGGAGGGCCTACAAAAAAGGTTCACAAGAGATAAACAGTACGAGAAACAATATGATGAAGGCATCATGGACTACATAAACAAGGGTTACGCAAGAAGAAAGGAAGAAAAGGACATAATAAAATGGTTCATACCATATCACAGTGTAGCGAATCTGAATAAAAAAGGATTGCGAATAGTATATGATTGCACAGCAAAATACCATGGGCGAAGCATTAATGATATGAATATTTAATGCCCAGTACCTTTTCTGGGTAATCATATATTTTTGTTTCAGGTGGGATGATCTTTCTAATTGCTATCAAGTTCATCAAGAATGTGGTGATCCACATTTTACTGCTTTTGTAAAGGATCAAAATGGTTTGGGAGCAGAGTTAGTCACCAGATATTATATCTTATTATTAGCTCTAAAAGATTCTGGAAAGTTAAATGTGCAAAAGAACAAATTGCTTCAATTTAAAATAGTACAACAATTCAAAAAAAGATTTGTCACACACTGTAATTGTTCTCTTATAATTCTTCAGTAATCTGTTGCCTTGAAACCATTTTCCATAAATGATTGGAAAGTATGGAGAACTGTTGTGGTGAACCAGAAATTCCTACAATTTTTATACAACAAAGTACAGATGGCGCTTTAAAATGAAGTGGTAATTTTGGTCTGCTATATTATTGCCAAGGGTACATTAATTCATTGAATTATCACACAAAAACATAAGTTATTTAATTCTGAATACATATCAATTGCTGTCTTCTTCTTCCTACCCATTTCTCAATTCAAAATCTAGTCTTGAAATTTCTCATTTGTGGACATTTTCTGTGACCCCACTCAATAGATATTCTTCAAATGAAACACTGGCATTTTGTTGATTTCTACCAAAATTACATTTGTTAAGACTACTTGTGGACAAACTTGAAAGGCTCTATTTGTGTGAGTACTTTGGTGAGTTGATAAATAATTGGAAAGGATGAATACTGTTTAGAAGAAGCAGAAATTCCTACAATTACAATACAACAAAGTACAAATATGGTGCAGTCGACAGCCCACAATTCAACTTTAAGGAATGATATTTTGGTTTATGAAAGTGACAAAACTATCTAAAAAATAGATGAGTATCTCTCCAAAATAGATGAATTAATGCTAAGATTTAAGAGTAGTGGAGCCAAGATTGATGATAACAGTTTTTTGAAATACCATTCATCAACTGGGGCACCTACAATTTCTGAAGGTATGGTTAATCCTGATCCTTCTCAACCAAAATTCAGAAATTGAAAGAGAGTTGTTTAAACTAGCTTGTGTAAAAAAATACTCATTGAACATTTGCTTATTGGATCAAATGCATTCAGGGTTTGTATTATTTATGCCATTATAATATCAATCATTCAAAAAATCCAGATTCAGCATCAAATTCACCATTATGTTTAAGTTGTTTTCGAATCTCAAAAAGTAATTGTGCTGTAATCTTATAGATAATTGATGAAGAAAAAGAACAAAGCAAAAATGAATCCAGAGAGGAGTTGAGATTGTCATTTTCTTTTGATAGTATAGAAAGCATTGCTGATTGTTCAATAGGAGTTCAAAGTGTTGTGAAAAAGGAGGATATTATGTTCAGTAAAAAAAATTGAAATGAATACATTGACACAGTCACTGATGGACAAAATCTCTGATGGACGTTTTCAACAATATCCTCTCAATCCTGGTGCCATGTTTGTGCTACATCATTATTTAACCCATCTTGTGCCATTTAGTCAACTGAACTATCCTAGCTTTGGCTAAGACAAGCTTCCCCTTTAGGTGACACTAACATGCTGACATGAATTCACCAACCCATACTAACACATAATGTGTAAATGTTCTGTTCATATTGTATGCATAACTTTTACTTACATTTCACATCCCAATAAACAAGACAGTTTACAATTGACATTAGCGGCAAACCTCACCTCAGAGTATTTAAATCCTCATTGTTTTATTCTAATCGTCCTATCGTTTGTGATAGAAAATCAAAAAAACTTCAGTTGGAACAAAACTTATTTTTACAGCCAATAGCAACAATGAAAGAAATGAAATCAATATCAGTTTTACAAGTTATGTAGACACCTTTTGTCATAAATGTCAGACAACAAAGGATGATATTTCTATATTCTTCTTTTCATTCTGAGAGAGTAGATGATTTTTCTAAATTTTCCCACGGGTTTATGTTTGTGTCATGGTTGAAAAAAAAAAGATTCATTTGGAATTCAGTTAAAAAGGTTAGTCACGTATTAAATATGTTGAGGTTACAGTTTAATAAAACTAGAAGTAGATGTTAGATTAGCAAACAATTGAGAGGGAGCTGAAAAGGCAAAATCTGAAGTATTGGAGAGTGAGACAAAAACCTGATCTTACTGGTAATAAAAAATTGTTAATATCTGTTTATTTTTTAATAGGTCATTTGAAATGACAAGACAATTTTGCAGATTTTCAGTATAGAATTGATAGGAAAAAATTTTAATAATAGATTTAATAGTGGTTTAAATGATTGGCAAACATAGGTGAATAACTCGTATTAAAAATTCGAAATAAAACTTTCAAGTGTTTTTGGATATAATAAATCATTGACATTCACCAGCCAACATTCCATTTCTCCTCTTGGAGTTATTTGACTTGAAATTATATTCTGATTTACTGTCATTGCAGTTTTCTTTGAGTTTTGAGTAGATTTGAAAAATTTGTATGATTGATTTCTTACATAGCCCAAAAGTCCACCAGGTGATTTGTAGCTGCTAATATCATTGATAAAAACATCCAGATAAACACCAATCATAGAGTTTATTGATTTCTTTACCATAAAACTATGTTCCTTTAATGTATTCTCATTCCTTGATATTGTAAAATACAACAAATCATTTTCAACATTCATACTAATATCTTTATACTTTGTACTAAATTTAAATGATTCATTATTCCATTCACAAACGTTGGCACTCTGCCAAAAAATTTGTGTAGGTCTTACTTGAAAGTATTGACTGTCAAAATTGAATTGTATTTCATGCATATAGTAATCATCCTTTAACAAACCATATACAGTAATATTTGTTTCTGTATCATTGAAAATCTGAATTCTATTACCTTTGTTAGCAGTGACATCAAAACATATATGTTTATATTGATTTTGTTTATCATTTTCATCGTGAACAAGTAGCATAAAGTGAGGATCACCATTCCCACCAGGTGGATCAGTGACTTGTACAACATATGTAAGAACATCAGCTTGGTTACATGTCAGAAGAATGTTAACACTTTCAGTGCCTTCTACTTGACCATCAGATATTAGAGATACAGTTGCTGTTTTAACAGAACCAGAAGGTAATTCTATTGGATTTGTTCCAACAGGAGCATAATCAGGATCATCCGGTTTTATTCTGCAAAGAGAGATTAAAGTTAATTGTAAAAAGTTATGTTGAGTAGAAAAAGACATTGTTATTACGTGCAAGTGTCAACAGCATTCCCAGCTTGTAAAACAATTTCCACATTTGTGCCTTCTTCACGAGGATCAGTCCCCTGTACAACACCACTCACGTAGACTGTACCTATAGCATTCACTTGTCTGATAGCTAAATAATAAAATTTGCATGTAGTTCATAACTATTAATGAAACATAAGGAGGACGAAAAAGGATGATACTCACTAAAACAGACACCTAGAAGGAAAATTGAGCAGAACAAGTTCATGTTCAGGTTTCTGGATAGAATATAACAAAAAAACAAGTCTTTTATACATAAAAGTAAGATTAATAGGCCAACATGGTAGTTATTGTCATATTATTATATATGTCCACATATAAGGATATTTGGCAGCAGGGTGCACACTAGATCTTTTGATATTTATAAATTGTATTGTGGCTGTTTTCCTTTTTAATAGGGTTGAAACTATACCAGGATGAAACCATACATAATTATTCAATTTAACAAAGTAGTCAAGTGCAAAAATTCAAAAAAATATTTTTTTTCATTTGTAATGAACTTTAATGTCTGCTCATTTGAATATCAGTAATATAATACAATTTTTAAGCCTACTTCAGTTTAAAAGGAATATAGAAATATATAATATAAAATTGCTTGGTGATAACACTGCCCTCTACAAGCCATAATAGTAGAAAATTGTCAAGGGACAGGTGTTCATTATAATCATTTTTAAAGACTATTTTCTTATGAAAGTGAATGTCTTTTAAAAGCAATTGCAAATTATTGGGAATGTTTTCAACACAAAAAAAAGCTAGTTGAAAAAGAATTTGAAACAATTCTTCAATATTCATTCTTGGCTGAAAAAAGGAAAAATTTGTGAATTTTAAACATCATATCTTCACTTAGTCTTTATCTATATAAAGAATATATTTTTATCATGAATCCGATTCTAGTAATAAATATTTTTTATTGAAAGTTGATCAACTTGAAATTCTATTTAAACCAGAAATTTTGGTGTACTAGCTAAATAATGTCTGGTTAAGTTAAAAGAATAGTGCTTTTATAGAAACATATGTGATGCAGCTACAGCTAAGGATTGGACTCAATAATGTGTTAATAAAAATGATGAAGAAATTCACATATCAATATCTTATCATTATCACTTTCAATGGATAGTAGAATATTAACACTATAAACTTGAAGTGTATTCAATCCTCCATCATTTTAACAAGAAAAACTAATATAAATGTAATCTTCAACATATTCTTCAGATTTTTGCTTACAAATTTCTACTACATTTTCATCTTGAGTTTTATATTTCATAAGAATGCCAATGTTCACTTCGAGATCTTCCAATTTTTTAAAGATCAGCACAGGTTCTGTGCCTTCTTTGAATACTTCTCTGCCATTCATCATTTTATACTCAAAGTTGATGTACTATTTTGTAAAGTTTAAGCATGTGTTTAAATTATTATCGGTTACAGGTTCTCCATTTTGAGAAGATGAAGAAGAGGAACAACTGTTATGTGAAGAAGTGATTTTAACTCCATCTTCTTGTTTTGAAAATGAAAAAAATAGAATTACAAATGACAGTTAAAAATATTATTTAAATAAATATATACCTTTATCAATGAATTTTATTTTATTCGCAATATTTGAATGTCCATTTTTAAAGAGAATTTTTTTCAATAAAATATCATTCTCATTCTGAAAATCAACTGACGCCAAAAGATTCTTATTGTAGATTCTACCTTCTCCGAATTTTATCTTCTGATTACCAAGAAAAAACCAATAGTTTTTCCATTCTTCGCACGAAATTAGATGATAAGAGTTTGAAAAGGTGATATTTTGTTCAGGAATTTTAGTCTGTAAGATTGATATTCCTTTGTCATCCAAAGATCTCGTATCTAGCATTAGAGTGAAATATTCTCTTTGGCTATTTTCAAAGCTAATGATAAATGAAGAACAATCATTGGGATTGTTATTCTCTATTCCTTTAATACCAAATCTAAAAGCCAAAAATTTTTCCCTCAGATTATATGGTAGAATGTAAGTGACAAAATGCCATTAAGTTTGAATGTCAAAGATATGCTGATTTCCAACTGAAAGCAATCAAATTTAAATATAAAAATTCAACCGAAAAGTAACATAGCAGTAGGCCTTTTTCTATTTTTTTTTCAATCACTGTACTGCGTTGTACGGTAATTGTAGGAATCTCGAGTTCATTACGATTGAATTCGTCCTCACCAATCATTTACCAATCTGCCAAAGTACTGGTCCAAATAGAACCTTTCAAATTCGTCCACAAGTAGTCTACAATAATCACAGGACATATATGTATGCCACTTCGACAAACTACTACCACAGTACCCATTGATGATAGAACTTTAAGATAAACAGAAAACATCTTATAATTTTCAATTCATTAAGAGTTTCTTTTAAAGGGAGAGAAGAGAGAGAGAGCTGTTTGATACAACTCATTCAAATTTTTCAATCATTTTAAACAGCACAGAAAACAGAAACTACAACCAAGTTGATATTGAAAACCTGAAGAGATTAATGAATATGCTCAATTATAGATATAAAATATGGGAGAATTTATCTCTGGAAGAGTTCAATACAAAAATAGATTCCCTATCAATAGATTCTCTAAAATCATTTATTTTCTATATAATGAGCCACTGCAATCATCAGGGTTTTGTTTTAAAGGACAAGCATAGCTACATTAAATATACCAATTTCCTTTATAAAATTACAAAAAAGAAGATATTGGAAAATTTCAATATTCCAATGACAAACACACTTTTAGATAGAAGACAAACAAAATTTCAAAAATATCTTTATGTTAAAAATAGGGAATGCATCCAGTGAAAGATCTTCACAGGAGTTTAGTCAGAGTTTACATTCATTTAAAAATAATAATAAGACGAATGAAGAGAACATTTTTGAAGGATATTCTACTTTGTTGTATTGTAATTGTAGGAATTTCTGGTTCGTCACAACTGTAATCGTCCTTTCCAATCATTTACCAACTTGCCAAAGTACTCAAACAAATAGAACCTTTCAAGTTCGTTCACAAATAGTCTAACAAATGCAATTTCAGTAGAAATTAATCAACAAAACACCAGTATTTCGTCCAAAGAATATGTATTGAGTAAATGAGTTTCTAGTTCTAAACAAGTAAGTTTAAACAACCAGTTAATGGTTAAAGAACTGAACTGACAAGCTGGGGAAAAGCATTTCCTTTTATACATTTCCAAAGCTTGGGTTCAAGCGGTCAACAGATTACAAAGTTGAAATCTGACATTATGGATTTTAATGTGAAAAGCTTTTTTTGAGAGATATTAGATTATTCATAATGTTAATTATTTCTACTAAGCAACCATGTACACATTTGGGGGTTTTGTATTAAAACAGGAAAAGGAAATTGTATGCATATATTGATTGGCTCCATTCAGTGTGGAGCAAAATGCTCTATTGTTTCATTGAAAAATTTTAACAAAAGAAATCCAGCTGTCTTTTAGAGGAATGTAAGTGAAGTAGTATGCACTTAGATACAGTGATATATCAGTATTTAGACTTGATAATTAAATGTACATCAGAAAGACTTATTTCGTATAAATTATAATTCTCAAGCTTTAGAAAGACTTTTATTTAGTAGAATTAGAGTCTAAATTAACAAAGGAATAAACAATATAGAAAAAATGCATGTCAAACTTGTTACATGTTTTTATTCAAAAACAGTTGTGGAAGAGGCAGCCTTGTTTTTGCAGTCCCATATGTTTGCCATAAGTCATGCAATAGTTTTTCATGTTTTTCTTATATGTGCATTGTGAGACCATTACATGTCAACTTCGTAATCTGTTGACCAAGTGAACCCAAGCTGACATTGATGATGAGTTAATGACAAACAAGGTTGTCCTGGACTGGAAAAATGTAGTAGCCAGAATTCTAAGCCATTACAATGGAGAATCACAATTTGATATGACAATTAAAGGCCAAGCCTAAAGGCAAGTGTCTGTCCCCACAAGATCACCAAAGGAATGGTATTGAAAATATAACAGTGGATCATATAGCTTCCCTTGGGAAGATGGTGAGGATAAGGCAGATACAGGGGAGAATTAGATTGTCGATTTTTCTTATTTTATTTTGTCAAACTGGGCATTTCCTTTGCACAGGCGTACTCAGTTTATTGAAAAGAATATCTGAGAAAGTGCAAGAAATTTCTCATTGCCTCTCACAATTTAGTAAGAACTAAATTTAACACACAAAGTCAATAATAGTTATAAGATTATTTGATCAAGTTAAAACTCCAACAAACAGATGGAAACCAAATAAACACATGGTCATTGGACATGTATTAAAATTTTGGGAAGAGAATGAATATTTATTGATCAATACACTAAATAACAACAAAATTTCAAACAACATTCCACCCATGATTGTCAAAGGCTTGTTTTCATTTTTGGAATTATTTGAAGATCTACTTTAAGACTTTAATTTTTCATTCTTTTGTTAAGGGAAAAAAACCACACACAATGAAGACAAAAAACAAGTTTAACTTAAATTTCAATTGAAAAAGAATTTATTATCACGAGAAGAAAAATACTGAAATTATTTAACTTTTATTTCTTCTGTCAGATTTCCAATGAAAAGCTTTTTTACATGGAAATTGCAAAGAATTTGTTTGTAATTTTATGGATTTCATTCCAACTATTTTTTGAGACAAAAAATACTTATCTTTCTGGTGATATTTACTTAAATCTCACTAAAAGGCATTCCTATAAAGTTAAAGGAATTTTAATGGCAAAATTGTCAAATGACACTACAAATTATTACATAAGATATAAACAATGATCTACCAGCTTTTCCAGAGAAATATGCAAAACATTAGGATACAATGATTTCCATTCAACTGCACTCATTCAAGATATATCTGAAGGGAATAGATTCCTCATCTTGTATGATAGAGAAGCTGTTTGTTGTATATTGTAAGTATTAAAAGAAGAGGATTTTCTTTCTTTATTTCAAATTCAAATTCAAATAGCACTTTGTTTCTTGATGGAAAACAAACAAAGACAAAAAATTCTGCTGTAGTTTTATCTTGCTTTTTAAAAAATGAGTCATCATGTAAGAGAGAGAGTAAACATTAAATTTTCCATAAAAATTATGGTCCTTTCCCTTTGTTATCTAGTTTTGTTTTTTCATACATTTTCAAAGGGAAATAACTTTTTAACTACAAAATTAAACAATATTTTTTATCATTTTCAGATCTATTTTCTTTGAAAATTGAACAAAGTAAATTTGTTGTATTTTTAAGAAAAAGTATGGAAAATTTTCTTGTTCAAGGAAATTTTCAATACAAAAATAATCTATGTAAATCAACTGAATTCTATTACATTAAACAAATTGAATATAACTGAAAAGTTGGTGTTTGTGTTAATGTGTTGAACAATGGAAATTATTCAATAGAAGAAGAATTGATAGATCTCAACAAGAAACTTGAATGTTCTTTTATAGAATTGAAAGGTAAATACTTTTTTTTTTAAATTAGAGAAAAAAAGACTGTTCAAATAATTTTTTCTTTCTAAAAGATTTGGAATTAAATATTTACAATTCAAAGAGTTCATGGTTATTATTAAAAAAAAAGTACTATAGGATCATATAAAGTAAATGTAACACATTATCTAAAATCCAAAACTATTAGAATCTTTGTACCATTTTTTATGGCAACTATTGAAAAAAAACTTGCTTGTTCATACCTATGTTCACTTTTAAACAAGACAATAGAAACTGAAATATGTAGAGATTCCTAATATGATTTTGCAGTTAAATTCTTTCAACTATTTTCTTCATTTCTTATATTTTACAATAAATATTTTCCTTTATTTTTCCATGTTTTTTTACCAGGAAGGACAACCAGTTTTTAAAAATTATTTTCAGTTGATGGAATTTTAAAAGATGATATTCAATTTTTCACAATAAAAAACTCCAATAAAATGTCTACTTTTGAAGGAATTCTAAAAGCAAGGATATTGAAAGATAATTCTGAATTTTTTGTCAGATATAACCTCGACATTCCAATTATAACATTAAACTCAATTTGCAAAAAATTAGGCTATAAATCTCTTCATTCTTTACATTTCCCATGGAAAATATCTAAAAAGATGGCTGCTAATAATTCTAGTTTTGTACAAATTCTATACAATTTGAATTTTTCCTGTTATATGTAAATTTTTTGAGATCATTAAGAGAGGAAATATCACTGCCCATACTAACAGTTTCTATTGTTTTATCAGTAAAATATACAGGTACGGATGAAAGCGAGTGCAGTTGGTTTTCTGTTTTTTTACAATGCATAATGAACATATTTACAACAACCTTTTATTGCAATAGATCATCTTGCCCTTATGGACAATATCTGTGCCAAAGGGAAAAATATTGCATTTCTATTAAACAAATACGTGATGGAATAAGTGATTGTTGCCTTGGTGATGACAAATCAGTCTATTGTCAAAGCAGAAGTGATGAAATTCTTTGTTCATTACAAACAATTGGGGAGGTGCCCAAGGTGGACAGTTGAAAATTTTAAATATTTAAAAAATATCAAAATTAAAGGTTCAATGCCAAAAAAATTTCTACAATCCTCTTTAGACTTAATGATTTTGAGTATTGAAGATGTTCAGTACAATTTTCACTTTTCATCCAATCTTTTTCTGAATTTGATTCATTTAAATCTCTTGAACATAACAACCAAGAGTCTAGTGAACAATTTAAAATTCAACTCCTCCATGAAGCTATTACAATATCTGGACATTTCTAAAAATCCAATCATTAGCTTATCATTCCTCTCCTCTCACTTCAATTGTACAAATTTAAGATATTTGGATATTTCATCAACAAGCATCACTTTTTTGAAAAAATTCGATTTTAAATTATTACATGTCTTTTGGTGTTTTGGAATTACTGGCTTCCTGGGTAACACATTTGTCATTTTCTGGAACTTTGTTCTTGTAAAAGACTATAGGCTTTACCACCTACTCTTACTATTTAGTGACATTTTAACCTCTTTCTACGTATTATTCATTGGGATAGCAGACGCCTATTTTTCAACATCCTATTTGGAGAAGGACGAAAATTGGAGAAATGGTCCCTTCAGCCAATTCTTAGGAGCGAATATGATATTTTTGCTAATCCTCTCCTCATTTAGCACAATACTACTAACGTTGGAGTTAATCCATTTTCAAAGTCAATATATGACAAACACACCTACAAATTTATATTCCCTTCAATAATATTCAGTTTAATCATTTCAAACATTCCATTTATTTATGATAAAAGAATACACAATTCAACACCAATATGTTTCTATATACATATTAGAAAGGAACAGGGTCATTTCTGGATAATATCATTCATCCTTTTTGGAATAATAACACCGTTATTTAGCTTTATAATTGGATTTTTATATATAAATATTATAAGAACTTTGTCAAAATTTAGTAAAGCTTTCGAAAAAAATACAGGTAAAAGGACTGTAAAGAAAAGCATCATAATTATAACAATTTCGAATATTTCAACCTGGACAATATTTTCAATATTAGGTTATTCTTTCATTTTCTCGCTTATAGGGCAGTGTAGATAAACAGGAAAATACCATTTTTAAGCCTAACCCTTTTGAAATATTTCACAGGAATAGCATCGTTCTTTTACAAGAATAAACTCAATAATAGTCAATTAGGCCTATTTGTTTCAATTTTGCTACCTTTAAATTCAATTTTAAATCCATTTTCTCTATCACTCAAAGAATATATAAGATATAGAAATATGAAGAAGATACTAAGTATTCAAGAAAGGTAGGCAAGAATTGTTGCAATCACTCATTTCCTCCCTCTATACCACCATTGAACTCTCCTTTCAATCAGAGATTTTTTACTTGTAAAAGTGAGAAATGATACTCTTGACCGAGGTATTTCACCTTCTATACAACTTTACTTTTTTTTCTCTAATAAAAATCTATCTTCTCCAGTTTCTGACTTTTATAAAAGTTTATAAAGAGGTATTTTTCATTTATAGAAATATTCTGTACAACTTTGGTTATATTTTACATGCTTGAACTCTATTATTTTATGCAACATATACATGTACATCTTAAAACCTACGCAAGAAAATGCTATAACATTGGCCAAACATAAGTCTGATTAGTCAGCTTGAAGGCTCATCTTTAATTACCAATAAAGGTTTGGCCAGGTTATAATTTAATTAACTTGCCTAGGGTGTGGCCAAGTTATAATTCAATTAACCTTCCTAAATGTTGAACCTTGTAACATCCTGTTACTAAAGATAAATATGAACTACACATTTCGGCAACTGTAAAGTGATGATTGGATGTCAGAGACAAACCTCAAAGTATATAAATTCTCATTATTCTCATTTGGCATGCAGCTTCCATCTGGACCCAAGGACCTGGGAAAATCATCTGGAAACAACCTCCACTGGAACCATCCATCTACTCCTCAACATTGGAAGACAGTTTGGTAATTTGGCAACCTGCTATTACAAACTATCTACTCTGCTATTGAACTCTCATATTGTTACTTGCTTAAGTATTATTATTGCGAATAAACCATTTTAATTTAAACATTTGTTTAAAGGTTCGAGTAGAACCAGTATTGTTATAACTTGCAAACGCATAGATTTTGCCAGCAAGAGCAGTACAAATTTGGCGCAGTCGACAGGATATTCTTTTGGTTTATTCAAAAGTTTTGAGAAAGTAAATATGGCAGAAGGAGGAAATGGAAACGCCACTGGGGCAGTTACAGACTCTAACCCTTCAACCCAGCAACTCCAACAATTACAATTCAGCCAGCAGGAATGTCAGAAAGGCAACAAAGACTAATTGAAGACTATGATAGATTGGTGAGTGAAATGAAAAGAAATCGAATCACAATTCCAACAGATCATGGAGATGGAACACATCACCCAGCACAGAACCCAAATGTTGATATCACAACAGTAATTCAAGCATTAAGGGCTGCTTGGGACCGCCCTCAAAGAACTATTCTCAAGTTGTATGATGGAAGCAAGGAGTGTTCAAAATTCAAAGAAGACTTTAATCAGGCATGTTATGCTTATGGTTGGATAGGAGAAGATGTTGTGAAAGCAAATCTTTTAGATTATTTAACTGGTCCTGCAAAGGATTTGGTGTTGGCTCTGGATGGAGAGCCTACTGTGGAGGAAATATGGAAAGCCCTCCATGACGAATTTGATCTAGATCCTTTGGAGTATCAGGAGAAATTGCTTAACTTAAAGCAAATGAATGGCGAAAGTGTGGTTCAGTTTGTTAATAGAGCAAAGAAATTGATAAAGAGGTTTTCTCCACCTAGACCAATGGAACCACAATTGCTTGCAACTATGAAGAAATAAAACTGATGGAAAGTTTTACAAAGAGGATTACAACAGGATATTCTACATTTAGTGTACACCTTACATCCTAAATGTCAAACATTGGCAGAACTATATGAGGCTGCTAAGCAAGCAGAAACTTCATTAAAACTAACTCAAAGAAAACCGATCACAATGGTGTCAAAATTGGAAACTCAACAAAGAAAAGAGACCAAAAAGACCCAGGTAATCAGAAAAGATGCTTCTACAGAAACCCCAAATTTCTGGAATAGAAAGCATGTACCTGACAACAAAAATGCTACTAAAGAAAAGTTTTCAAGCCAAAAAGTCCAAAGTATGCACCAACTACAACAAATAGGTATTATAAGAAAAATCAACCAGCAAAGACGATACTGAAAGAGGAACCTAAGCTACAAAAATTAGAAACATTAGACAATGAAAGCATGTCAGAAAACGACGAAGTCAAGATATTCTCTGTTTTTCAGATAGTGACGAATCCACTTGTCAGCTGTTACAAAGCAAACAATCTGAGCGAAATGCTTCAACATTTATTGGACAATTTGAAACTAATACTGGTTTTAAGTTTGATGCCTTGATAGACTCTGGTAGTGACAGATCTTTCATTTCAAAAAAGGTATTAAGACAAGTTCAAGGAAAAGCATCCTTCCCAGAACAAACTGTGAAAAATGCTAGAGATGCTTCAGGAAATAGCATCGAGATATGTGGAGAAATCATTCTCAGACTTTATTTTAATGAAAAGATTATTACAACNTATTGGGTGTGACTTTCTACAACAAAATGGAGCTACCTTGACTTTGGCAGAGACAGATTATACTCCAGCAGGTACAGAAAAGAATTACCCTGTTGGAACACACTTATCTTTCAAAGGGTTTTACCCAGTTCCTCTTATTATGAAAAAGAATGAGAGTCAAATACATACCCTTCAGACAACAATTGAACAAGAAAATCCCGAGATGAAGAACAAAGTTACCCAAATTCTGGCAAAATATAAAGAAACTATTGCAGAAGACAGATTTGATATTGGCAATCCAGAGGTACCACCCTTGGAAATAACTCTTGAACCAGGTTCAACACCATATAGACAAGGCCATATAGAATGCCTCCTCAAAAACAAGAAGAATGTAAGCAACAGATAGCTGAATTGGTAAAAAGCAAAGTTATTCAACCAAGCAAGAGCAATTGGGCTTCACCAATTGTTTTCGTAAGAAAGAAGGAAGGTAGTCTACGAATGTGTGTAGATTATAGAAAACTAAACAAAATGACAGTTAAAAACAAGTATCCACTGCCAAATCAAGATGATCTTTTTGACCATTTGGGAGGAGGAAATAAATTCTTTTCTACAATGGATTTGACAAGTGCATACCACCACATTAACATCAAGAAAGAAGATAGGTCTAAAACAGCATTTATTACACCTTTTGGCTTGTTTGAATTTATTAAGATGCCTTTTGGATTAACCAATGCCCTCCTCATTTTAGTTATGTAATGAATTCATTTGTGCTAAAGGATGTAAAGCATTTGTGCCTAAACTACCTTGATGACATAATAATATTTACCAAGTCGCTGGACCAACATTGGGAAGCATTGGAGACCATTCTTCAACAGATTCAAAAGTACAATTTTAAGATTAAACTAAGTAAATGTGTGTTTTTGAAAGAACAAGTTCAATTCTTGGGACACATTGTATCAGAAAAGGGGATTGAAACAGATAAGTCCAAGACAGATAAATTATATAATTTACAGCCACCAGTGTTTGCAAATTCACTACTAAGCTTTGTTGCATTTTGTGGCTATTACAGAAAATTTATACAAGATTTTGCAAGAGTAGCTAAACCTCTGTATATGTTAATGAAATACATGGGAAAAAGGATAAATTGCAATGGACTGAGGAAGCCAAGCAATCATTTTTCAAGTTGAGAGATGCAGTAGTTAACCCTCCTGTATTACAACTACCTGATTTTGCTAAAGATTTTCACTTAACAACAGATGCATCGAATGTAGCTGTAGGAGGAGTTCTTGAACAAGTTTATGTAGATGAGAATGGGAAGAAAACAATGAAACCCATTGCCTACGCTTCAAAACAATTCAACAATAATCAAATGAAATATGCAGCCTATCAAAAGGAAGCATTTGGGTTTACTGGGTTGTAAAGAAATTTTTACATTACCTTCAAGACAAGCCATTCTTTTTATATACTGACCATCAGAGTCTAGTACAACATTTAAGCAAAACAAATTGAATGTCAGCACAGCAAAATGGGTCATGGCTTTAATGGATTTAAAATTTACAATTAACTATGTGACAGGACGAAAAAATAGAGCAGATGCATTAACAAGATTAGAAGAATATACACCCCAAGGAAAGTAACATTTGAAGAGCTAATTCATGGAAAGATCAAAAAGGAGAATTCTCCCTCTATTTCAGTTAAAATGGAACAGTATGAACATACACCAGAGTTAACTTTTGTAGCTACCAGTGATAACAGTGAAGAGAAAATTGATTTGTCTTCTGTTGACTTACAGTCAGAGCAAGAAAAAGATGTGAATTTAAAATCAATTAAAGAATATTTAACATTGGATGGTCAGCTACCTATTCCTTATTTTGGAACTTTTACACCTTTCATAATGGAGATGTTTGTTCACAAGGAAATGATCTGGATTATCCTTGAAGAAAGAAACATTCTGGTTTTACCTGACCATTTGATGCTAACTCTGCTCCCTAAATTCCATAAAAATAAAATTCACAATCACCATGGACCCAGAATGACATTACAAATAATTACAAAGACCTTTTGGCACCCAAAATTAAAGATTATGATTGAGAATTCAATAAAGGATTGCACTTTGTGTGAACAAATGAATGGTAGGAGTAGAGTATACCTTTGGTAGAAACCTTTCACCCTGCATCACCAATGGAGTTGGTAGCCATGGATATAATGGGACCCTTACCCATGGTTAAGTCATACAGATTCATACTTGTGATAGTGGATCATTTCAGTAGATACACAGTTTTATATGCACTCAAACAGCAAACCAGTAAAGAAATTGCAAACCTTCTTTTCAACAGATTTTTTCCCATTTTTGGAATTCCAAAACAAATGTTGACAGATCAAGGAAGAAACTTTGTTGGTAAAGCTTTTAAAGAGTTTATGAAGGTATTAGGTATTGAGAAAATCCAAACAACAGCTTATAGAAGCCAGAGCAATGGACTAGTTGAACGAAGAAATAGAGAAGTGAGGAAGGAAATCAATAAATTAGTGGTGGAAGAAAATCAGCATAACTGGGTTGCAAACCTACCCTTGATTCAAGCATTTTTGAATCAATCACCTGTAGGAAGTACAGACTACCACCCCAGGAACTTCTTTTTGGCACCAGCACAAGAACACTGGATTGATGTAACAATGCCATACTACCTCTCCTGAAACAAATGTACTATTTGTATTCAATCACCAGCAGCAATTAGTACAGTTAAGAGCTACAGCCTTCTGTAAATCCATCATGGCAAAAGAACAATATAGGGAAAGAAAGAATAGAAATCTCAATCTTCCAAAATATTTTGAGGTTGATGATGAAGTATTCTTAAGAAAATGATGCTGCAAGAATTGCAATAACAAAAATCCCTTCTTTAAAATGGTTAGGCCCATACCGAATAACAAAAGTCAATCATCAAAAGTGGATATATGAAATACAAATGGATGATATACATGCAAGTTGGTACATGGTAGCAGATTAAGACTAGCCAATGAATCTAATAAGTTGGAAACAGGGAAAGAAGCAACAACAATCTTTCACCTTGTGGAGAAGGAAATAACACACCTCCAATATCTTTCTCAGGTAGAAGGAAGAAATGACTTCCAATTCCGTTTGAAGAATCAAAAAGGCCAAGAAGTCATTGCCTTGTGTGACACAGGAGCATTGAGATCCTTTATTACTGAAAAAGAAATCAAGTTAATGGATTTACAATTATGGATAAAGAAACAATTGGCTTACCAATTATAACTTCAGCTGATGGGAAAGCTTTAAAGCAAAAAGGAAGCGTAAAGCTGAATATCCAATTTGCTGGAGAAAGTATGGAACAGAATTTATAGTTATGGAAAATCTAGACATAGCAATAATACTTGGTTGTGATTTCCTACAAACTGTGGGAGCAAACCTCAATTTTGAAGCTAAACAGTGTTCTCTCAAATTTGATAGAAGGAAAGGGAACCTGGCTGAAAGAATAAGGCAACCTCAACTAAACAAAGTCACTATAGCCATGATGGGACAGCATGACTCTTCATCAGAAAGTTCAGATAGTGATGACTCAGAGATGGAAGTTACTAATTCTGATACTGGTTATGACACAAGCAATACTTTCAAAACAGACAGTAATTACAGTCTCAATGAACCTTCAAGCTCATCTGAAAGTGATGACACAGAAACAAATAATGAACTGGATCAAAATACAGATTCAGAGGCAAACATTATCTCTGATAGAGAAGATGAAATATCTAGTTCAGACGATGAGTCAATAATTATTGAAAGCGAAATTATTGATATAACCCATTCGGATAATGAGTCAATAATTATTGAAGGTGAAATTATTGACATAACCCATTCAGATAATGAGTCCCTCATAGTGGTAGATTCATCCCAAGATGAGAAAGAAAATACAAGTGACACAGACAATGAGTCAGTCATATTTTTAGATGAGACTAAAATCATCTCTGAACCAATTAGATTCCCAACAAGAAGTGGAACCACAATATATAGAGTTAGAAGATGGAATAACTATCAGAGTGGACAACAACACAAAATTTTCAACCATTCAACTATAGCCAACACAGGAAGAGCTAACATGAAACAGATGTTGTGGCTTCCACTAGTGATGACTGTAATGGTGATCTGTGGCTGCATCCACTCAATAACAGTCCCAAAACCATCCTACCAAGGTGCCCATGTTACAAGTGCAAACATTACCTTAACATTTAAACCACCGTTATACTTTTGTTCTAACCAACTACCAAGCCAGGCATTTGATCTAGCAGATGAGCCAACTTGTAATATAGAATCACAAGAAACCAAGACAATTACAGCTGATATCTATGAATTGAACTTGGAAGAAATTGAAACAAGAGCAGTAAAATGTCAAGTGTATCTAAGAACTAATTTTTACACTTACTATTTCTTTGGAGCAAAGAAGAGGAGGATTGTTAACTCAGTTATCAAAGTAACTCATGATCAATGCAGACAGATGATAAAAGACAAACGATCTTTTCAAGGAAAACCTTTAATGGTGAAAAGAAACACTTGGATCCACCAAGATCAGTTTCCTGCTGCCTACACATGGCCAACAACGACCAAGGTGCTGGAATACACCACAATTATCCAGTTTGGCAAAGCATATTGGCAACCTCCTAATATGAAAATTACAACTAATCTGGACTACCTGGAAGATTGTTTACCAGGGCAGTCCTATTGTGAAACAGAAGAGGCAATTATTGTCTTTAGGAACCTCAAGAATAATTACACACTTGGGCAACAATCACCATGGATAAAAATTAGCAACAGAATTAGTTGTATCAAATTTGCTGGTCACTATTCTTGTCCAGGGTATTCTATTCTGGACATCCCTTATCAAGATAAGTTTATTGATGGAATTGGTGGTCCTGGAACAAAAGTACTAGTACCACTGGAGGAACAGAGTTTAATACAGGAAACAAGCAAGGAACACCTATACAATTTGCTACAATATCAGAAGATTGGCAAGAATGAAGAAAAACGACTATTAAACTATCCCAATAAAGTTAAAGAACAAATTATACTATACAAGCGAAACAACCCCTTACCAAGTCTTAACCAATGGTACAGAGAAACAAACACAAAGTATAAACTAATGAGAAATAAAGGCACACTCAAGGAAGTTGTGATATATCATCTACAACAACCCATTAGTCCATCTTACTGGGAGCTGGATAACTATTATATCCAAGAAATGCTGCAAGCAGTCAATTGGACAAGGGCAACAAGACAATCTGTCACGATTTCAAAATATGTATACAGTGAGAAAAGAATCAAAAAGAAGGTATTACCAACATTGGGCATATGGTATAAAGGACCACCAGCCAGAGAATTCAAGATTACCTATGAAGGAATTTATTTTACTCTACACATGAGAATGGCTAAAAAGCAGATGAAGAAGGAAGCAAAACTGAAACATAAGATAAGTAAAAACCCATACCACAAATTCCCATTGGAAATGAGAGAAGCTGCCCAAACATCTACCTTACTACATGGTATTGATTCAAATTTTAAGAATTTAAAAAAGTTTACCCAACAGCTGTCAAGTCTTCTCTGCAATCAATTTGTTCAAAGAAGCAGAATGATGGCATTACTAGCAAATTTGGATCCTCAATTGACCACAGTGTTAACAAATGAGTTGGGAATGCACAGTAGTCAGATGGGAGAATTAGCTATAATTAAACAATGTTCACCAATAGCCTCAACAGAAGTAGTTTGTGACTTAAGCATGATAAAAAAGAATAACAAATGTTCTCAATTTTTACTTGTCACCATGAACAACCTGCTTTTCCAAGTAGAACCAGTTACTCATGTTTTACAGCAAGTCAATCCTGAAGAGATTACCTATAATGAGTGTAAGTCTAACAAGTTATTCTACAAAACAACTCACAACCCATTAAATCCTATAAGAAACCAACCAATGAAAGACAAAACGTATGTGTATTATTCAGAAAGAGGATGCAGATTTCACACTGTGTCTGCAAAATCCATGCAGTTACATATCCACAATCACCTTTCTGAACCAAAAATTGAAATTGCCAGATTAGCTGATCTACTCCACCATGGGGTAAAGAAGGATATTGCATACCAGCACTCAAAAATTAAGCAAGTTATCAGTTCACTGGAACAGAAGCAGGCAAGGTATGATAACATGGTCACTGTTGCAGAGAAAAATGGCATTGTACCCAATTTATCTGGACTTAAACAGTTTTTCCATAGTTGGTACTATAAACCTGGGAAAACACTTTATGTTATCATACGAAATATTTGTTTGAGTATTGTAGTGTCAATGGTATGTATCATCATTTTCAACTATATTATTGGAAGAAGAAAACAAAGAGAAGAAATTGCTACCCCAAGTGAGAGCACAGATAACTCTCCTGAAAACCCAAAACTAATGAAACAAAGTTGTAGCTTTAGTCAACATCAAACTAATGAAGAAGAACAACCACCTGTAATTCTCATTAAATCAAGATGAAGGGACTCATCTTCACAAAGAAGGGGGAAGTTGTACAACTTTGGTTATATTTTACATGCTTGAACTCTATTATTTTATGCAACATATACATGTACATCTTAAAACCTACGCAAGAAAATGCTATAACATTGGCCAAACATAAGTCTGATTAGTCAGCTTGAAGGTTCATCTTTAATTACCAATAAAGGTTTGGCCAAGTTATAATTTAATTAACTTGCCTAGGGTGTGGCCAAGTTATAATTCAATTAACCTTCCTAAATGTTGAACCTTGTAACATCCTGTTACTAAAGATAAATATGAACTACACATTTTGGCAACTGTAAAGTGATGATTGGATGTCAGAGACAAACCTCAAAGTATATAAATCCTCATTATTCTCATTTGGCATGCAGCTTCCATCTGGACCCAAGGACCTGGGAAAATCATCTGGAAACAACCTCCACTGGAACCATCCATCTACTCCTCAACATTGGAAGACAGTTTGGTAATTTGGCAACCTGCTATTACAAACTATCTACTCTGCTATTGAACTCTCATATTGTTACTTGCTTAAGTATTATTATTGCGAATAAACCATTTTAATTTAAACATTTGTTTAAAGGTTCGAGTAGAACCAGTATTGTTATAACTTGCAAACGCATAGATTTTGCCAGCAAGAGCAGTACAATAATATATTAATATCATTGTTTGCTTATATTCACTGTGTATTCACTGTGCCCTAGAAAATAAGTAGGTCAAGTTAAGTAGGTCATTCAGGAATTTGTGTAAATTAAACAGTAAAATAAAAAGTAAATGAAGATAATAGGATGGTTATATCTCTTTCGAATATGTAAAGGATTATATATTAATTTGTGCAAGTGTAGGATGTTAATTTTTCCCAATTGAAGTAATTTAATAATATATTAAGGTATTGAAATACTATTCTTAATGTTAAAATTTTCGATAATATTTCTCAACTTTAACATACAGTTTTTCATAAATGGCATGTTTAATTTATTTGAAAATTGGAAACATATTGACAGTTGAACTTTTCAGCAATTAGCTCCTAACTAAATATTAATTTTCTTTTTTTGTTTTCAATAATATGGAGTCTTTGATAGTTAAAGTTAAGTAGTATAATGCAGTTTCTACAACAATTGCTAATAAGCTTAAGAATTTTAGGTTAGGTCCAAAAGTATTTGAACTCAATGCTTGTATTTTTCTTTTCCATGTAAAAATATTTTTTTCAAGTCATGTGACCTAATTTGTTATCGAGGCTTGTGCCATATTATTGGAAATTCTATGGCGATTATTTTTTTAAAAAATGAGCAAAACCTGTCCAGTAGTTTAGGAGAAAACTTACAAAACAGTTTTAAGTGGAAAAGTAGAATATTACTATTGTTTTGTCTAATTTTCTAATTATCCCAGATGAAAAGTAGGTGATGTTAAGTAGGTCATTCATGAATTTGCAGCAAGTAAATAGCTATATTTGTTTTGAATTGTATGGAGGAGTCTTGGATGATTAAAGTTCAACAGCACTATGCAGTTTTCATAAGAATTGAGAATAGCATTGATGATTTTGATGAAACAGATGCATTTATCCTGTATATAAGATTATGTGAAAAGGGAACAACAGAAGTCGCCCAGGGCAGAAGTCGCCCAGGACAGAAGTCGCCCAGAAATTGATAGAAGTCGCCCAGAGCTGTGACAGAAGTCGCCCAGAACTGTGATAGAAGTCGCCCAGGACTATGACAGAAGTCGCCTAGAACTGTAGAAGACATAATGTGTTTGTTCTTTGTTTCTATTGATTTCTGACAATTGAAATATATAATAAGTATTAATAAATATAGAATGCATCATTTAATAATAACTAAATAGTGAATGAATTAAATAATAAAATACTGGCATTCTGTTGAAGGTTTCACATAAATATCATTTATTTGCTTAAACTTGTGCACAAACTTGAGGTTCTATTTGGATCAGTACAGCAGAAAATTCCCACAATCACAATACAAAGTACAGTATTGAGTTTTAAACTAAAAATCTTATGCATTTCATTTAATTTATTAAATTTGTTTCTACATTCAAAGCAGAATTTTGCCATGTTCATCAATTTCTTTCAAATACCTCTTATGTCAAAGATCATGAGAATTAAAAAAAAATTGTAAGATATATACATGATTTTAAAGAGACTAATATTTTTATCAAAACAATTGTTACTTTTGAAGGATTACAATGCAGAAAATCACTTAATTCGAATAGCTAACAATTCAATTTTCACAACAAATCAAGTGGTAAAACATTACTCTACAAAAAAAACTGGTAAAACAATTTCTTTCATTATCACTCAGAGATTACAAATAATAAATACAAACTACTTCATAAATTATTTTCATATATTTTGCATTTTATTAAGCATACTGTAAACTTCTAGTACACTTCTGGGCGACTTCTGTCATAGTCCTGGGTGACTTCTATCACACTTCTGGGCGACTTCTGTCACAGCTCTGGGCGACTTCTATCAATGTCTGGGCGACTTCTGTCCTGGGCGACTTCTGCCCTGGGCGACTTCTGTCGTATTCATGTGAAAAGCATATGGTTAGTTTTGATGAGATTATTCAATAAGGAGACCAATGATTATATGCAGTCT
This sequence comes from Dimorphilus gyrociliatus, assembly GCA_904063045.1. Lineage (NCBI taxonomy): Eukaryota > Metazoa > Annelida > Polychaeta > Dinophilidae > Dimorphilus > Dimorphilus gyrociliatus. Next base: position 140,304 of record CAJFCJ010000068.1, read on the forward strand.
GCATTGAATTGCTGTGTTCAAAAGATCTCAACAATCAAGAGAAAGCTTGAAGAGAAAGATGGCTTTGAAATTAGTTCCAAGAAGATGCTGGATATATTTGGAATTGATATTTGTAATTATTGGAAATAAGTTAATATTTTTTTCTTGTTTTTTGTTGAATGAAATGTTAATAATATTAATAAATATTTTACTTCTTTCTTTGTTTCTTACAAAGAAATGAATTTGCTTCAAATTTCATAGAGAAATGGTATGAAATAAGGCTATATTTACTAATTAATATATAGGACAATTGTTGATTGGCTGATCAATTCGCCATGGGAGGTAATAGCTATTAGGTCAGTAGTTGAATTTTTGTAATTGCTATATCCTACCATCTTCTTTTATATAGATATACTTTTGATATAAATTAATATATACATTACATACCTCCTGTTACTTTTTCACCTAAATTTAACCCTTTAAATTACATAAGAGTTGGTGAACTTGTCAAAAAGGACCCTTTATTGTTCTCTATTAAGGTCTTCTTGATAAGAGAAGTGTAAACAAAACTTAATTATCAAGTGCTTTATCTTGACATGATTGTGGTTCTCAAAACAATGTTAGTTCGTGGGAATGAAAAACCAAGGTTAATTTAACTATCATTTATACCATTTATGGTAAAAATATGTTTGATAACTTTCACATGACCAATTTTAACCAAAATTATATCATTTTCGGTTGAAATTTTATGTAGAATTCAAATATCTTAACTAAATTACAATATTCAGAAAAAGAAAATTTTTAATAACAATTTTATTGATTTTCCTCTTCTTTTTATAGAAAAAAGGGGTGATAACTTTAAAGAAAACAAGTAATAAAGAATAGAAAAGAGGTGAAATTTGTTAATAAAACAAATATCATTTCATTCAAATTTTTTGTTTTTCATATCAAAAGTATGCTTTTATATACCTATGTTCTAATGAATAAAACATATTTGATATTTTTAGAAATGAAATTGTCTTGATAAAACTGTTTGTACACGTATCTTCTTAATATTATCCAAATTAACTTCATATTGGCATATATCATTTCTTTAAATGTCATGTGGGTGGAGTTTCCCTTCCTAAAGAAAAGCAATTGGCCAATCAGGAGACAGCATTGCATGGTGGACTATATATATACTGGAACATTCTCATTCTTTCACTTACAATCCATTTGGCTTTGATTTCGTAAGGAAGGTAATTCTCTACTAAATATATACAAAATTAATGTGTTTTTTCATTTACAGAATCTTACTCATCCAGTTGGCTTGCTATTTTCTTCAAATTTTGAAGTCTATCTGTTAACTATTAATCAGGTATTATGTATATTATATTATATATTTATTGGTACAATTTCTTATTTATTTACTTTTTGTTTCAGCTCTTCTTCTGTCTCCTTCATTCCTTCATTCCTCCCTTCCTTCCTTACTTCCTTCAATTCTTCCTATCTACATCAGAAGTTTGCTAAGAAATCATTAAAATGTGAGTGTTTCTATATTGTTTTGTCCTGTTCCTCTCCTCTGCAGTTGAATTTTCCACTGCAAGGTTGTAAACTCTTTTTTGTATACTTCAATATAGGCAAGCATATGGGAAAATGAAAATTCTAAGCACTTTCTTAACTTCTTTTTTGCTGTTTAACATTGAATTCGTCTAGATTAAAGATTTTCTTGGACAATCTTTAAATTTGATATTTCTTTGATTGTTAAACAGTATAACTTAAAGTTAAAGTGTTCTATTTGTAGGAGTTTAGCAAGATTTTTAAATATAAAATTGAATCCTTGCTACAGATGACAACTTTTGTTAATGATCTCATTGAAGAAGTTAACAGTACATTATATGAGATAATTGCTTATTATGACATAGATATGCTATCAGAACCAACAATGTATTCATACTTTTGCAATCATCATATTCATCAATTAAGCTATGCTCAAGATATTATAGCACTTATATATGACTATAATGAACATACTGATTTAAATAATATTCAAGGAGATGTAATTACAGATGAAATGCAGGATAAAATTTTCAAAACAATTATAAATATTGATACTGTAATGAATTTAAAAGACATTCTTATTGAATGTGATTTAGATAAATTACCAAATGACTTTCTATTTAGTCTACAGTAAAACATATTCAAAATATAGCCATCTTTAGATAGTAGTAATATAATATAAATACAAATAATAATCTGAAAACTTATCAATGATTGATGGATATATCATTTGTTTGATCATGTACAAACATGCATGTTTTCTGTATAATTAACTATGTTAAAAGTTTATTTTCTGTTTTGCTGTTCATTGCAGACTATCCCAATCTTTCTTTTTTTTTTACAATAAATGACTTCCAATATTTCTATGATAATAGATCACACCATGTTAATATACTGTTGAAAATGTTGAACAGCACTGATCCATGTTTAAATAAGAAAACTTATAAAGAATGGGAAGAATGTCTATCAATAACATTTGAGATTCTGGAAGATAATTTGTTTGTAATGGAATCTACTCACCATTCTGAAGAATACATGATGAGAAAAAAGTTGAATGACTTATATGATGTTTTGATTTCAAATATTCTTTCCTATGTTATAAATTGTCATTTTGCTTAGAAAACCTTTGTTAGCATCAGTCAGTATTGTTGGTTTGTTGTTATTGTCATTTTCCATAGTTGAAAAAAAAGTGTTGTACATGTTATATTAAAAAAATGTAGGTAAATACATTGTAAATATCTGATACTGGATTTTATTAACTTATTGCATATATTATTTTCAAAGCATATCAACCTCAAGTTTAATTATTTTGTTCATTTTTATATTCAGATAATGGCTCACCAAAATAATAAAGTTTTTAAATTCAAATCAAAGAAAACTAAGATTAATAAAGCTGCTTGCATAAATCTATTTGAAGATGACAAAATTGAAAGAGATATTCAACAGTCAGCTCTACAAAATCAACAGCAAACAGAAGTAATTCAAGTTTTAACAGATGATTGTAATGGAAAAAACGAAGGTGTAGTTGAAGGAAGGAAAGAAGCAACAATGACACAATACTTTGTTAAAAAAAGAAAGAATGAAGTTGTGGATATTCTTCAAGTACCAAAAGCAAGTTGTAGCAAAGATAGTGATGAAGAATCTGATATAGAAGTATGTTTAGAAGTTTGCCAACCAAAAAAGAAGAAAACTATTAAAATTGTACAAATATCTTCATCACAATCATCAGAATCATCAACTGAAGAGTTAATGAGGAAAGTAGCAACTAGTGTTCAGTATCAAACTCATTCCAAATTGTTCCTTGCTGAGGATTTAAAGAGAAAATTGCTCCATCAACAGAAATGTGATGATATCAGTGTTGAAAGTGGTTTAACTGTTTTTGTAAGAAGAAAGAGTGATTCATTTATTAATTTCATGGAAAGTTTTTGTAATAAGAAATCTTATAGTGGGATTGATATTCCACAATTAATAAGACAAGTTCCTCCTAAAAAAGATATTAAAAGTCAATATTTAATTGTTACAGATACAAGCTTTGATTATGATAAGAAAGTGTTAGCTCTTAATATACTCAAGTATGGTCTAGATGGTGAATTGTATGTAATCCATATTGAAGATTTAATGGCATCCGATTTGCCAGTAATCTTTAATGATTGGAAAATTGAATGTCAACAGATTGTTATCCATTTACCAGAACATCCAATTACAATAAACAATTACCTTGATGAATTTTATCAAAAGTTGAAACTTGTATCTGGCCTCAACAAAATGTTTATATGTATAACTATTAAAATCAATAATGAACAAAAGCACTGTAATTATCCATATAATAATTGTGATCAACTTGTTGAGGTTGATATGAAGAATAACTTGAAAAATAGCTATGTTGAAACATACCAATTTCAACATCAGCAGACCATAATGAAGAATCCATACATATCTATAATTGAGTTTTTGGCAAATTATAATAAGGAATATCTTTTAAATGTACCAGATTTAAAGAAACTTGTTGATAAACACAATATTAAAAAAGCCATGAGCAAGAAAGATAAAATGTTAGAATCATAATTTGTTTCTGCAATATTAAACTCTATTAAAGTGTAATTACCTTTTGCTTTTTTTAATAAAGATATTTGAAAAAATTTTCTTTTCCCAATGTAAGCTATAACTCAATTTAGTCTTTTTTAATTTCTTCTTTCTTTTCATTCCATTAGAAAGATGAATGACTTTGATTATATGATTGATAATAAACTGTATTATCTTGCAATTATCAAAGATCAAATATCTGGTATTGGTTTCACCACTCCACTTACAGACCAAGAAATGCAGAATATTTTTACAAAGTTAATTACTGAAGAAGAGGAATTTCTTCAACTGTATCAACAATTAAATGATATTCATCAATTAAAGTTAAGTGAATTATTGGATAAATATCATGAGTTATATTGTCAAATTGTTGCAATTATGTTTGATATTAATGATTCTCTTTGTTCTATTCATCATAACTTATTCTATTAGATATTGTGTTTACATGTGTTTACCTCCTCATTAAATCTTTGATTTGAACATATCATCTAATTATGAACATCAAATTTTTAAAAGAATAAAAATCTATAATTTGTAAAATTGTAATCTTAATTTCCATTGAAAATTGATCGAATCTGCTCAAGTATTGTGTTCCATTGACCAAAGTATTTCTCACTTGTTCGATAGTTTCAATCTGATTATATGTTGGGAGTTTTTCGAATTCTAATTAAGTATGCTGGCAACAAGTGGAAAAAATCGCGTAATCTCATTCACTTGAGTCTTGAAATGTTCATTGTTTATCAGTACGAGTTTTCTGCTTATTTCAACTGTATTCTTAAGATGTCCAAACTCATCAATAAATCTTTTGAGCTGCTGGAAATTTTGCTCAAACCATTTCAAGAAAGTGAGCCAAGTCCCCCATCTTGTTTTAATTGGCGAGTTAAGCATTGATTCGTCTAAACCAAATCAGGAGAGCCACATCCTATTTGATTTGTTTTTATGAAGTATTTTTGTTAGAAATTTAACTGAATCATTCACCAAATTATTTCTGTCACGCACAGTTTCAGCGAGGTTATGAAGTGCATGGCAAAGACACGTAACATGCTTCACGGTCGGAATTATATTTTTTATCAAATTTCCACAAGCAACAGCATTTGGCGCTCGGTCAGAAACTATCATTTTACATCTAAAATATTTTGAATAATCATGTTGTGTTATTTCATTGAGCACTCCGACTATTTTCGTATACAATGTAGTAGAGCAGCTATCATCCATAAAGAAAGAATCAAATAAGAATTCAGGGCACCTTTTGTTTTCATTTCACTCTGTTATCATAATAATAACAGCTTGCGACCGCAATCATGGTCATCTCGTCAAAAATGAGCACAAAATTTTTGTTCTTAAAGTGAGCGGTCATTAATGATTGATAATGGGTGAGAACTTCATCGACAACAGATTTTCTGTGATAAGAGGCGGATCCTTGTTTCTTATAGTCTCATTCCTCAAAAAACTGTTTAAAAAGGCATCATCCACTCTATTTATCGGAGTATTGGTTGCAATGAGCATTCTGACAGGTTCGAAGTGGAAACCGAGCTTTACTGTGCCAGCCAAAGGAAAATCTAAGCCTTTTTCCTTCTTTTTATCTTTTTTTCCAAGATGTTTTGGCGTCTTCAGATGTGCTTTGAAAGGTTCATCTTCCTCTCTCGGGTTATATTTTTTCTCCTCTTCGCAAACATCACAGAAGAATTTCTTCTCTGTTAGCGAAAGATCAGTATTCTCTCGACAAAATTTAACCAAAGCAAAATATTCTTTCAAAGATTTTGTCATTTTGTTTTTGATAATGGATGAATTTTTTTCAAAAAATCTATGAGAAGAATCGAGCCGTTTAAAAAAATATCGTGACCCGATTTTTTCCGAGTCCTAGGCATGGACATAAAAGGCGGATTTGTCCATCCCCAATATCATGGCTCGAAATAAAAAGTTATCTGACAGCTTGCCTTCTTCTGACATTGGCGTCAACGGCAAAGAGACAAAAAAAATAAAAAATTCTACTAATGGAGAGAATACGATCAATGGTGTTGAAAATGCAGAAAGACTCAATTTTTACTATTGACATTACTCAATGATCGTTTCTACAAATTTTTTGATGGCAAGAATATGGAACCAAAGGAATTTCTCAAACAATTCGATGACATAGAAAGTAAAATTGACCAAGGATCTCTAATGAGAAAAATAAAAGCTTCTACGACAGGAAACGCACACAAATAGATGAGTGGGCTTGATAAAGAGACTCTGGATTCATGGTGAAAAATTTCAAGATGAGATGTTAAAGTTTTTCGGGTCATCAGTGATAAATAAGACTGTCAAAATAATCAAAAGACTGAAGAAGGGATTCACATTTGGAAAATTAGAAGAAGAGCTTTTTGACATTTACGCAGGAAGAAAAGAGTCAAACCTTACGTTAGAACATATTTTGGAACTTGGATGCGATGGACTGCATAGTTCTTATAGATGTAGACTTATTGAGACAAAAGATTGATTGGAAGTGATCAACATCGCTCGTGCACTCGCAACTTGTGATAATAATATAAGAAATCGCAAGATCACAAAAGAACCTTAAGAGAAGAAGCAAAAAAAAATCAATAAAAATGTACAAAAGAAAGAAATCCGTGGTAAAAGTAACCTTTATGGTAAATTGGAATGTTTAATTTGTACGGGTCCGTATTATGCTGCGAAGTGTCCGAATAAGAAAGATAAAACGAATGAAAATGGAAGTGATCGGAACAAAGGTGTATCAAAACAAGCAAAGAACATCTTCTTGAACAATATAATTGAGGAGAAAGTTGTGGATTCAAGACCATTTGATTGTATACTTACTTAAGATTTGGTGACAGGAATTACAGAGCACTAATTGATTTGAATGCATCTCATTACTCCACATCTGAAGAAGTGGCAAATGAGATTGGGGGATTTGTTCTTACTGAGAATGAAAAAGTACAGATGATATCCAAACAGGCTGATATGATATGTAAAATTCGAATTGGGATGGATATCAATTCCGATCATAACGTGGTACGGATTTGTACGTGATGAAAAATCTCACCGAAGAGATTATTATCGGCTTTAACACTTGTAAAAGTCTGAATCAGGGCGTGGCATGAATTTCTTGAAAATAAAAGCTCCCTCAAATTTTCGAAAAATACTTTTTTCTTGATACAAATGATGATTAGAAGGATAAGAATCTATCAACTAAGCCACATTAGCGCATGTTTATATAGAAAGAATCACCTAAGCGCGTGAATTTCTACTATACTGATTCAAGAAAAATTAGAAAAATTTCATTAGTGACTTGATAGAGCCATTTAATTGAAAAAAATTGAATTGTATACCAACCATTATATACAGAAAAATTTTAAATACAAAAAATAAGTTCGTAATATATCTTTTTTGATCCACTCCGGGCAAATCCCGGAATTACATGAGACATGTTTTATTAACAAAGACCGCAAAATTTAATCATTTATGGTATAAAAACGTCTAAAAAATTCGATGGTTTAGAATTATGGTTTTTCATAGCAAATTTACTTTCTAGTTTTTTTCATGCGATCTACCATTTTCACCAGCCTAGGTGCAAAATTGATTCCTTTGAAATGTTTTTTTTTTGAAAGAAGATTATTCAATAGAGAAAACGTTCTCTCAGCCACAACACTGGTACTCGGAAGTGCCAACAACATATTTTTGTGTGAGTTAACTGACATGATCTGAATCTTTTGAAGTGGGTGCTTAGACCATCTTTTTGTAAGATAAATGCTAAGTTCGGCTGGATCTGATCCCATATCTATTGATTCATATGCTTCTATTGCATTTTGAACAGAAAAATCATTTTTTTGAGAAATTTTTATGACATTGGTTAAACAGCCGTAGCATTCAGATATTTCGTTCAATTGTTTACAAATCTCTTGTTTTTGATAGGCTTGATTGGTTAAAAAGGCAATTCTCACGTTAGAAGACGCAATATCATCTATGACACAATCATAAATGTAACCAAAGTGATGCCTATAGTATATACATGCGTCCACAAAAGATCCCCATCTCGTATCACAGATTCTTTTCGGTTTTGCTAAATCGGTAAATATAGATGATGTTGAATTGTGCGCGAAAATATATGAATTCAAATTAAGAATCACATCATATACATTTTTATAGTGAGTTTTCAATCTTGCACACGCATTGTGTATTAAATGACTAAAACAGAAAAGCCACTCAATATGTGGCTGTTTTTTCAAAACATTTTTACGCGCTAATGCGTTTGCAGGCGCAGCATCTGTGACTTATAAGAACCACGTTACTTATAGGCTGGCTTATACAAGACAGAGAATTTATAATAAGTGATTCTATAGTTTCATGATTGTGTGAAAAGTCTGATGCATCGGCATATACTAGTTCAAAATTACTGGGTTCTTCAGTAGTGCTCATATGAACCACCGTGTAATTTTTACCATCATTTTTCGTAGAATCGAAAATCATAATGAGTTTCTTTTTCATGAATCGAGCACAAAGTTGAATTGGTCTAGATTCAAACGCCTTTTTAAGTTTACAATTCTCTGTTCTTGATGAAAAAGTTTTTACATTGAATTTTTTCATTGCTGATCTGTACACAGGACTATCACAAATGTTTAGAGAAACATTATGTCCCATGAAAACATCTCTCATCAAACCTTCAGAGTCGACAACATGTTTAAGTTTCTCATTTTTGATCGAGAGACCATTAGTATGTGAAAAAACCATCGCATGATCATCTAAATCAGACTTGTATCGTATTTTTAAATCTTTTTTACAAATTTTGCAATTTATTTTGGTTTTTGATGTGCTCAATTGGAAATCATCGCCAGATGCTCGTATGATGGCCATTAATTTGTCATAAAGTGATTTTTTGTCAGGCATTTTAGGGTCTTATTTGACTTTCTTTATAAAGAAATTTTTCCCTCCTAAAATAAAATTTAAACGATACATAATTCACCTGAAAACTCACCGAAAAAAAACGATATTTTATATTGTCATTTTAAGAATTTTTATTAGAAAAAAAAATGAATTTTTCACATTAAAAAAATATTTTCTTTGCCGTGCCCTGGTCTGAATGTAGATCTTTGGCTGAGCATCAGAATGAGGAGCCACTGTTCTGTAATACAATCATCCCAATGAACCATTCAATTGGAATCTCAAGATTATCATCAGGAAACGGTAATGAACACTATGTTGAGACGATACCAGCTCAGGTTAAAGCACTTCTGGATCAGGTTGGTCTGAATAAAACACCAGAACCTCTAGACTTGACCTGCAACATGAGATTGATTTACTGGATGATAAGAAGGATCTGTATTGCAAACCTTCCGTCGGAATAAGAAGGAAAATGGGGAACAACAGAAGTCGCCCAGGGCAGAAGTCGCCCAGGACAGAAGTCGCCCAGAAATTGATAGAAGTCGCCCAGAGCTGTGACAGAAGTCGCCCAGAACTGTGATAGAAGTCGCCCAGGACTATGACAGAAGTCGCCTAGAACTGTAGAAGACATAATGTGTTTGTTCTTTGTTTCTATTGATTTCTGACAATTGAAATATATAATAAGTATTAATAAATATAGAATGCATCATTTAATAATAACTAAATAGTGAATGAATTAAATAATAAAATACTGGCATTCTGTTGAAGGTTTCACATAAATATCATTTATTTGCTTAAACTTGTGCACAAACTTGAGGTTCTATTTGGATCAGTACAGCAGAAAATTCCCACAATCACAATACAAAGTACAGTATTGAGTTTTAAACTAAAAATCTTATGCATTTCATTTAATTTATTAAATTTGTTTCTACATTCAAAGCAGAATTTTGCCATGTTCATCAATTTCTTTCAAATACCTCTTATGTCAAAGATCATGAGAATTAAAAAAAAATTGTAAGATATATACATGATTTTAAAGAGACTAATATTTTTATCAAAACAATTGTTACTTTTGAAGGATTACAATGCAGAAAATCACTTAATTCGAATAGCTAACAATTCAATTTTCACAACAAATCAAGTGGTAAAACATTACTCTACAAAAAAAACTGGTAAAACAATTTCTTTCATTATCACTCAGAGATTACAAATAATAAATACAAACTACTTCATAAATTATTTTCATATATTTTGCATTTTATTAAGCATACTGTAAACTTCTAGTACACTTCTGGGCGACTTCTGTCATAGTCCTGGGTGACTTCTATCACACTTCTGGGCGACTTCTGTCACAGCTCTGGGCGACTTCTATCAATGTCTGGGCGACTTCTGTCCTGGGCGACTTCTGCCCTGGGCGACTTCTGTCGTATTCAGGAAAATGTTTACATTGCTGAACAAACCGAAAACACATGGATGAAGGTAACATACGTATAAGCAAAATTAAATACGTATCTTTGGTTGTTCTAGCGAAGAAATCCGATGGCACACTGCGATTCTGTGTGGATTACAGAAAACTAAATGAAAACACGATTCGGAAACAGTAGCCGATACTTCAAATGGACGACCTGCCTCCCGAGATAAATCATGGAGTTATTCTTAGTAAATTGGATCTGGAGAGCGCATATCACCATATAACCTTGAAGGAAGAAGACCGGCACAAAAGTGGATTTATAACGCATGGGATGTTTCGAATGGATTGTTATGCCATTCGGACTTATCAATGCACCATTTACATTCTAGCAAATAATAAATACGTTCATGAAGTATGCCAGAAACAAATTTGTTGTAACCTATCTCGATGATATCTTAGTCTATTGAAGAAATGAAAAGAAAAATGGAGCACCTAAAATGGGATTTTGAACAGTTGAATCGCTATAGACTGCAATTAAATCCTAAAAAATGTGAGTTCATCGTGAAAAAGTAAAATTTTCGGGATTTGAGGTCGGCAAAGGAATGATTGAAATTTCGGAAAAGGCTAAAATGGAGGCTGTGGATTTCACAATTTTGCAAAACACGCAAGATTTACATGGATTCCCCGGATTTATTACAGTCTTTAGGCGTTTTATTCCCAATTTTAGTACAAAGGTAAGTGTACTAAATGATTTACTGAAAAAGGATGTAAAATGAGACTTCGGCACACGGCAACGGGAATCGATGGAACAGATAAAGAAAGATATCGTTCAATCTAAATCGTTGTGGCTGCCTGATTTGAATACAGAGTTCACTATCTATACTGGCGCTTTTAATATTAAACTTGGCGCAGTTTTAACGCAATCCAATGGGTCTGCAGATGTGCCAGTGTTGTGGGCATCTCGAAGGCTGTTGCCGAGAGAATGTAACTATACAACAACTGAAAAAGAGTGTCTCAGTGTTATTTTGGATTAGAGCAATTTAAGACGTACTTACCATCGCAAATTTTTCATAAGGGATGACACCAAGCACTCAAATGGCTTCTTGGCCAAAAAGAACCAAAAGAACTCCTGGCAAGATGAATTATGGAAATAAGTGCTCACGATTATACATTTGAGCATATTGCAGGCAAAGAAAATATGTTTGCTGGTCTTTTGTCACGTGGTACAGTGAAGTTGAAAATTATTCTGAAGGATGAGAATAAAGGGTAATCTAAGGAATTGTCGAGCGATGAAAAAAAAATGATGATGTTGAGGACACACGTCGCTAAGGCACATGGTGGTCGCGAGCCAGTCTTTCTTTATCTACGCAACTTTGCAATTTGGAAGGGTATGAGAAATGATATTTCTAAATTCATAAAAAAGTGTTCAGTCTGTAATTTTTACAGCAAAAATGAAGAAAAATTTACAACATATAGAACAAGCATCGAGGAACCATTTTTCAAGGATGGAATTGATGTAATAGGAGCACATCCTAAAGATGAAATTGGATATCGGCTTACTGTCGCTGCGACCTACTATACCACACGTTGGGCAGAAGTGCTACCACTCTAGAAGAAGACCAAAGAGTAAATTCCTAAATTTATTTATAATCAGATCCTTCTAAGACACGGCCTCCCGAAACTGATCGTTTCAGATCAAGGGACAGAATTTATAAACAATGTTGTCTGTGAGGTAATGAACCGATTGAATATACGTCATACCACAACGTCAGCCTATCATCCGCAGTGCAATGGAACAGCCGAGAAGTTAAATAAGACCTTTATAGGTTTGTTAGCTAGAATGTTAAATGGAGACCTATCCAGATGGTCGGATATGATTGACTCTGCAGGGTTTGCGTAAAATACGACACCAATCACGAGTTTGAAGGTTTCACCGTCCAAAATTCTATATGGCAGGGAAGTTTTTGATTTTCAGTTGAATTGGATGATCGACAACCAGTCAAAAGTAAAAATCATAGATGATATGGATCGAATTAGAAGACAACTAATCGAGGATTCTAAATCTTTAAGAAGAAGGGAATGGAAAATGAAAAGACGAGGAAATCACCTAATGATTTATTACAAGGACAGTTAGTATACCGGAAAAGAAGTTCATTGAACAGGCAATCTAAGTTGGAACTAATTTGGTATAAGGATCCGTATTGGATAGTCCATAATGGAACTAAAGGTAGTTACGGTGTACAATCATTTTATTGCCGCGTTTTAAGGTCAATAGGAAGAGTATCAGACCATTCACAAAAGTAGAAGCAGAGGGCTTCAATTTAGAGAGGGAAATGGTGTAAATGATATGATTGCTAAGGATAGTAAGAAAGGGGATTAGGCAAAACAGTATCGATAAAGGGACATGAACATATAAGGCAGATTTGTCCATCCCCGATATCATGGCACGGAATAAAAAGTTATCTGACAGCTTGCCTTCTTCTGACAAACATCTTTTTCTAACCAAAATTCTATCATTTAAATCTGTGAGATTCTTCGTTGGTTCTTTATAAAAATATATTTATCGACACCAAAAATCTTATATATTGTGTGTGAGCATTTGAGTGCCCCATATCTGAAAAAGTATAAGTTTTATTGACGGTAAAGTGTTCGAATGGCCCATTCTATACTGATTGAAGATATGTACAGCATTTATGAGTTATTAAATCGTATGTAACTGACAATCCCAAAATATTTCCAAAAAAGCCTAAACACTTCTCCATCAAATTTCTTAAACTAGTCAGATCCACCATTTGCTCTCCTTCGATTATTTTTCAACAAACAATTGCGTCAATTCCAATGATTTTCTCATTATATCGTGCATGGAGTCCGCCAATTTGGGTATAAATTTGAACACAAATGATATACATTGTTTGAGATGGTGGTGTAATATTTCAATATGGGCACATTATCCCATGTGAAATAATTCGCAGTTGAATCAAAATATATATTATGAAACTATTGAAGATTCATGTGTATAATGTTTTTAAAGTTTAGACAAGAACAAAAAAGCAGAGTTATCGCCTAATCTACTGATGTTCAATACCAATTAGGATTTTCCTAACGATATTGATCAGTGATACTTTTGTCACTCAAAAAAAAATACAGGTCAAAATTGCAGCTAGTAGTCTCATATTATTTTTTATCAAACAAATTCCTGTTCAAAATTATATAGTATAATCATACATAAACACATTTAAGGTTTTTTTACGTGAGATCAAGTTCTTCAATCCCTCACTTAATTAGCAATTTAGATCTGTGTACAAATTTTTACAAAGGTCATAAAATGTTAGAATATTTCTGATTATTTAAATTTTATCGGTTTCAACATCTCTTTTGAAAGTCTCACACTATAAATCAGAACAGCTGATTGTTATATAAAGTATATCTCTCTGTTTTTCTTTTAGGTATATCAACTTTCCGTCAGAATTGCACCATGTCCTCATTGACCAAATTTCAACACAATAAAAGCAATCTATATATGTGTGAAAATTTTGATTTCTTTATAAATTTCAAACGCTAATGTCCGATGAAGCTACAGACAGGCTTTTTTAATTTATCAAAAAAGCCTTGCCTAACAATCATAGGTTTTTGATATTAAAAATAAGATTACAATAATGCCATACACATTCTCTTCCTAAAACCGTTGAAAAACATGATATTCAGAATGATAAAAACATTCTAAGGTCTATGTGATATATAGCCGAATTGGGGGCGTGATTTCCATTGCGGTTGATTTCAAAATAAAAAACACTAATCAAACGATTTTTTTAATTTTAATTGTTCATTCCTTTAAATATATTGCTCAAGTTTTTGTATGCATGAATCTACGCAGATCAGATAAAAGTTGCTTGAGTTAATTGAAAGTGCGTGCTTCACAAGCTGTTGAGCATCTTGCATAGTCAATCCACTCATTCCCTGGATCTTTTCGCAAATAAAGGGTAAAAGTCGATTATATTCTGTATTTTTGCCCAAGACTTACGAAAATCTTTAAAAAACTCACGTGTTTTTGTTTGATTTTCTCAAATTTTTAATTTTTACGCTTGGCTAGGGCTCGGACTCGGATTGAAATTTATGATTTTGCAATATTATATGACAATATTTTGCAACAATAAAATGCTCTTTTTGTCAAACTTATTTTTTACGACTGAACACTTCCTTTTTTTCTTATTCTGAAACGATCTTGGAGCTCAGAAATTCAGGTAAATCATAAATTTCAATCTTAAAAATGAATTAATATTATTGGCCCATGACTCGAACACCAGTGCTAAAAATTGTTCTATAAGTTCACTTGATCTCTTTCTAAGTGAAAACATTAAATTCGAAAAGTCGGATGAGCATTTCAAGTGCAAAATCTGTGATGTGAAGTTTTCAAGCGAAATGTATATAAAGCAAGTGTTTAAGAAACACCTTTTAATACCTAGCCATCTCTCTAAAGCTGCGGAATAATCACAAGCACGGCTTTATTCCGAAAAAATGCAATTGAGGTGAAAAATTTTGATGTAAAATTATGTAGATTTATTTTGGGCAACGGGGTGTCTTTAATTATCATAAATTCAGAAATAACAAAATATTTCAAAAAAGTTTGGGTTTTGTACCTAAATCTGAATGCCAATATAGAAAAACCATCATTCCAAAGTTGATGGAAAAACAAAAGATGAAATCTTAAAAAAATCAAAGGAAAAGAATTTAAATGCTCTTTGATGAAACAACAATATCTGGTGGAAAATCTATTCATTTGATATTTGCAAAAATTTTGAATGGTGAAAAAGAAAAGATTTCTAAGAGATATGAAAGAAATACCAAATAAAGAAGCGGACACAATTTTCTTTATTTTTGTTGACAATTGGATCGTTAAATAGCGATAGTGGCTACACGTAACGATGCAAATCGATTATATCAGATGGTGCATCAACTTGTTTGGCAGTTGGTCGTAAATTGAAATCTCAAATTCCGAATTTAAAACATATAATTTGCATAGCTCAAAATATCAATTTAGTAGCACAAGATCTTGAAAAATTGAGCTCAAATTGCAAAAAATTCTACAAATATTTATTGAAAGTTTTGAAAAGAAGTTCAAAAAATCAGAAACATCAGCGACATTTTACACAGTTAAAGATGATTCCTTGGTCAGTCGAAATCAGATGGGGAAGTAAGATAAGATGCTCGCAATTTATCATGCAAAACTTTGAAATGATAAAAAGTTTTTGTCTGTCATTACCAGAAACCAATAACAAAGTTAGACGTCTAAAAGAGCAAGTTGTGCTAGAGAATGTCAAATCAGAAGACTTGTTCATTGAACAACATGCTTTTTTAGCCGATACGATAACAAAATTGGAATCTTATGCTTTGAAATACCAAGAACAAATCGATCTTATAATGAACTGTTATCAAGAAACAGAGCATCCTGATCTGAAAGAAAGATTCCAAAAAAAATTAGATAAGAATTTTGAGATATGGAATTTGAATCGAATTCCATTTGGCTCTTGGTCAATCGAAAAAAACATTTACTAATATTTAGAACTGACAAATTGCGAAGTTGAGCGAGGATTTAGTCATATAAGAGCCACTTATCGTGAAAATCAAAGATCTATGAAAATAGAAAATATTTACAACTATATATTATCACGTTGTGCGTAGCACCGTGATCAGGCCGGTTTTAAAATTTTTTCTTTTGCGACACCCCTAACAAAATGAAACAAACCTTTTACAAAAGCCGGTCTTTTTACAAAAACCCACACGATGTTGGCTTGGGAAGCGCTTCGTATCTGGAAAGATACTTACAAAGCAATCTCCTTCCAACACGGGGTGGCAATATCACCAAAAATAAATGGTTTGGACTCTCGAAGGAATCAAAGAAGTAATTGGTTAGAATTTTTAATAAAAAACATATATAAATTTTAATCATAGATTTCAATCCTAATCCGACCTCTACTCCTGATCAGTAAAATAAGTAAAAAATCCCTCAACATAAGAGAAAAAAATACGAGAATTTTGTATTATTCAAAAATGTCAATCGAAAAAAATATTTTATTTGGTATTGTTTTTCTTCATCTAATTTTTCCTCTGCTTATCCAAAGACAAAGAGGATCTAATTGCAATAATTAAATGATGAAAATGAACCGGATTTTTTGAATGCTAAAAAGACAGAAAGAGAACTTTCATTCAAGTTTTCGTAAAAATGACGAAAAATGAAACTTTCTCAGTTTGAGACCTGTTCATTCATAGAAATAAAATATCGTCCAAAAATGTGTCATGAAGTCGAGAAATCTGTTTGTCACAAACTAATGATAGATCTAAAAACATGCGTTGCACTCATACTTGTGATCTGGGTATTGATACGATTGCATGGCTTATGAAGTTTAATATATGAAACATTTTTTTATTCTAATCCCAAAGCAACAAGAGAAGCATGTCTAGATCCAATACGACCATTTTCTCATATTGCGTGAATTCCTCGAAAAAGGTAGCTGTTCTAATCTCTTATACTTAAATCGAGTTTTTTTTTGTATGAAAAGGTTTGAGGTCAAACACTATGATAGTAATTAGAAAACTAGAGCTTTTTTGAGTGAATTCAAGGTCGATTTCATCTCAATTACTTTATTTCCAACCATCGAGAGATGACTGATCAACTGGTGATGTAGTAGAAAAGTTCTCATGGGAAACCTTAAGTTCTGTTAAAATAAAGTTTTCATTGTGTTAGAGGGGCATGAGACTGGTCGTATCATGTTACCCAATGAGAACCGAGAGACTCCATAAAAGGAAACCAAATTGGTTCCACGATGTGTTTCAGATAATGTTCAAAAGGGGTCATGAGATGGTGATAGAACCCAGTAATAAAGTGGTAGATTTCTGTAACAAATATCGGAGGCACAAAGCTAAATGGCAGATCATGTTGCAGAAATGGTAACCCACGTTTTAAGTGGTAGATGGTTTCAAAAAGGATTTCAGTTTAAACTATAAATAGACGCCATGAAGAATAAAATATCTTCATTCTAATATTTTCATATTTTTATTACACATTACAATTACAAAGAAGACAGACACGAAAAGCACCGGTCCTACTCTTCCCAACCCTTTGTTTCTGATACCTACTTTTTTTCGAGTACGAAATGGCTCTTCAAATAAAGCTCTGTTTATTTTTTCGGCATATTTTTTTTGTAGATAGACTCCAAGGATTTGTCGATAAGGTGTACATTGCGCTCTTAGAAGCGAAAATAATATTTGTACTTCTAAACTGCATGCAAGCAATTGAAGAAATATATCTAGCATTTCTTGTGAGTTTCATTTTAAATGAAAGCGATAAATTGAATCGTTTGTCCATCTTTTTTCAAAATAATCTCAGATGTGATATGAGTAATCGTTAAAATTCATGAATTCATACAGCTTGAAGGCATTTCGGATTGAAGAAAAAGATTTACCCTTGTTCAAATATTGGATCAAGAATCATTAATCAATGTATATGTCGGTTATTTCAAAATTAATTCGTTCATATTTTAGAATAATGCCCCAATTTTATCACTTCTTTTCATTTTTTTCGGTAATTTCTGATTAGAATCTATCTACTAAATGTTCAAAATGAGCGAAATAAAATTGACAGGCAACCAGGTTGAGCTCCATTGTGTCTTACAGAATTTTGTCGGATTTACATTTTTTCGTGATATCACCTAAATTTTGAGTTTGAATGGATCACTTCATTCATGTTTCTAGAAACAAAATTCATAATTAATCTTTTTTGATGTTTATTTTTCAAAAGCACTTTTACATATATGAATTTTTGATTTTTTGAGCGGAATGTCAGGTCCAGTAAACATGTCTTCGATCTCCATTCTGTTGAAATCTACTTTTTTCTTCAATGCATCGATGCCTTTATTGATATTGGCAATCGAATCTGTATGTTTTTGCCCTTTTTGTGGGCTAAAGGCTTGCATAATTTGGCTAATAATTAGATCTCATTGCGGAGCTTGTATTTGATCGAGTTTCCGCAATTGATAAAATTGATAATCAAGTCTATCTTTGATAAGATGTTTTCTCTTCGTTTGTTTTGATTTTTCCGTCATTCAGAAGTAGAAACGTTATTCAGACAGTCATTTAAAAAGTGAAGGGCAAAATGGCACATTTTTTCGGTCATATCACCTGAATACTGCTAGAAAAACAATAGTAAAATAAAATTAAAATTACTCAAAATGGTGAGAAGTTATACCTTTTAAAAGAAAAATGGTTTTGTTTCCTGTTTTGGTTTTCAAATTTCAACAAAAATATTTTTCATTTTACCTTGGCCCTCGATCTAGAGATTCATCTTTGATACTGATTTTTTTTCTCGCATATTATTAAATACTTGGACAATTTTGTATTCATTTTACTAATTCGCTTATTAAAATGTTTAATTTTTTCATCATTTGCATCATTAGATATTCAG
This sequence comes from Dimorphilus gyrociliatus, assembly GCA_904063045.1. Taxonomy (NCBI): domain Eukaryota; kingdom Metazoa; phylum Annelida; class Polychaeta; family Dinophilidae; genus Dimorphilus; species Dimorphilus gyrociliatus. Next base: position 159,152 of record CAJFCJ010000068.1, read on the forward strand.
GGATCTTGAAAATCGATAGAAACATTATATCACTATTCATTAATTTAGTACTTCGGGTTTACATTTCTTTTTTCAAATAAATGCGAGTAATAATTTTTTTAAGCTAATTCATGCGGCTATAAGTTTTAAAACAATGAAAATTCACTCATTACATGTGGCGCGCATAACAGGTTATAATGCTTGTAAGGTTACTTTTTTCTCATTTACTTATCACTACGATTTCAATCTATATAATCTATAAGAGAGAGACTTGAACTTTATAAAATCGCAGTAACAAGGGGAAGATTTGAACCCCGATCAACTTTTTGGCTTTGTCTTCAAATGCGATCACGAAACATTTAGCCTCGAAATGCTTCAGGAATATTTAAAGTATTTTATTAAGATCAAAATCATATTTTTTAAATAGTCTACATGAATTTCTGACATTTAGAAAATAATTTCAAAGAACCCTCAAAATGAGGATTGTAATTTCAAAAACTCGAATAGAATACGAAAACATGTGTGATTTCTTATCAATTGGTGTTATGGCAGGAGGAATGCCCCGACAACAAGAATAAAGGCTGAAGCAAAAGGCGAAGACGGTTGTTTGCAAAAAAAACAAGCTGTGGTTGATTAAGGATGAAATGGAAAAAGAGGTTTCAATTTGGGAAGACAAACAAAAAATGAGAGAGATTTAAAATTGTGAACACATAGAGAGAAGTCGACATTGGGGTGTCAATAAGACCGAGAAATATCTGCAAGATTTCTATCACAGTTTTGACAGAGCAGTTATACAGGACTTTGTAGACGCTTGCACAACATGTTCTCAAGCACAGCCACTAAAGAAAAATGAGACTTCCATGATTCATATAAGCTCAAAAGCACCTAATGAGCGGTTTCAAATGGATCTAGTAGATCTTTCAAGATGGTCCATCAGAACAACGAATTTTGCTACATCTCGAATGTGATAGATGTGTATTCAAAATTCACATGCTCAATAAAATCTAAGAATAAAAGCATGTTCACAGTTCGCAAAGAGCTTCAGACTCTCTTTAGAGCTGTCGGACCTCCATCAATTCTTCAATCTGACAATGGCACCGAGTTCTCAAATTCAGAAATGTCCTTGCTCTGTAACCAATACAATATACTTCAAAAATTCAGCCGTCCGAGACCCCTGAAGCCAATGGACAGATCGAAAGAGTCAATCAAACCATTTCTAGATGGTTACAGAAAAAATTATTCATAAATGATGGAAAAAACTGGATCATCTATCTCGAAGAAGTACTATATGAATATAATATCACTGTCCATAGTGCCTCTAAGAAATCCCCCTTTTCACTTTATTATAAAAGGAGTGGGGTTCTCACCACAAAAATTCTCGATTCTGAAAATGACACCAATGTATAAAAGACTTCGTATCAGGAGCGAATGCAAAGAAACAAATTTAGTCACACTAAGCAAATCAAATTTCGAATAGGCGACAAAGTTATTGTGAAAAGGGGTGTTTCTGAACATCAAAAACACAAAAAGCTCATACTTGTTTCTTTTTTTAAACAGATATCTACACGGTGATTGAAATCATAAATGATTCAAAAATGATTGTTAAAGGCAAATATAACATTGCACGAACAGTTTTTACTAGTTAAACAAAGTTGCTAAAGTGATTTTTCTGCATTTTTTGTTTTTTCACTTACGCACGGTAACCAGATAGGCGCGCGACATTACATCATATGATTCCTGTATTCTGATATGTTAATCATAGCCAGACTTAATTGGCTCATCTGCAAGTCGCGCAGTTCTGCAATCAAGCTCTGGATCACACAGTGCCAGATCATTTTTACCTTTTTTCTCTATATATGCTCGATTTGTTAAATATGACTTGAAAATCAATAAGTAGAGAACCCCCTTGTATCATAATCAGGAACTTCTCGTGGTTTCATTGCTGCAATTCTGCGAAATATATTAAAGTCTTGTGAAATTTGTTGACCCAATCGACACTTTTGATAAGGGATTGTAATATTTTCTTTATGGGATCCTCTATTGCCAATTGTAGTGTGTGATGCACCTCATTATAAATATACTAGATGAGGGGTTATCATTTAATTATCTGACTCAATTCTTACAGATTGTATGAGACATCAAATGATCCTTCAAAGACTTCGCTTAATGAATCGTTGAGGCGCATTTCAGGACATTTCTTATCCATTTTTGACGAGGAGAATATTTCCGTTTGATCGATTTGAATGGGATCTGCTTGTAATAACGAATAAATTCTCTCACAGGTGGACACCATATTGGCGCCATTGTCAACTGTCATCGAAACAACGTGATTCTGAGATATTCTAAAATGTTTTAAAAGATTGTGCACTTTAACTTCAAATTTGCAGATGTGCGATATACTTTCATTTCGATCATTTCGAGATAGAAAAATATGAATTTTAAAATTCACCGCGAGCTCAACATTGATTGCAAAAATTTTTTGTCAAACGTGTGGCCAAACAAATTTGTTTGAAACGAGCGGATTGTTTTAAAAATTAATTATTAAATGTAGTGTTTTTGTGCTTCTGAGCCAGGGGTGTGCACAATGTTAGATATTGTGGGTTATTTTACAAATACAAAAATATAGGGGCCTGTTCCCGTTTTTTTGCTATCCTTCTTCTTGTACATCTCAAAGACTTCTTTCTCAAAAACAGTTACTTTATTCTCCACCTTCACTTATATAAACCACATGAAACAAATATGATTCATTTTGATCTTCAAACCGAATCAGTTTCACAACTGATCAACACCCCCCAGGCAAAATACGTAATTAGCTGATGTGCTTGGTTCGCTCTATACCATATTGATCCAAAACCAAATATTTATTATTACCAAGAGTTTTGATTACTGTTGCACTGTCCTTGAATTCTAGATCCATCTTATTTTCTTTGATCTCATTTCTGAGCAAAACGACATCGCCCACTTTGAATTCATCTACAGCAGCACTCTTTAATTCTTTTGCATACTTCAACATATGTTCTTTTACAATATCAATGTTTTCCTTTTTACAAGCATCATTAGGAGAGATTGAGGTCCCTCTATGTACAAGGTTATCGTAATTCTCAACAGCTCTACGTAACTTGTTGGAAAGTCCGTCCTCCTCACTTCTCTTGATGGCTTCTCTAATTGTGCGGTTTGCACGCTCAATCCTACCATTAGACTCATGATAGAAGGGCACTGAAAATTGATGTTGGACATTATTTTCTTTACACCAAATTGCCATTTCATTGCTCGTATATTCCCTTGCATTGTCTGTGAGTTTCTTTTCAATTGACAGTTCCTTTTTGATCTCATCTAATAAAATAATTGTTTCTTTTGCAGACTTGTTTTTTATTCCTCTTGCGTAAATTTTCGTGAGAAATAATCGACTGCCATGGCTATGAGCTCACCTTTCCTCAATTCAAGTGTATCTATTGCCACACATTGTCCCGAATGATCGCTCATGACATGTTCACCTTTGACTTTACGACTTATGTCATATTTTGCACATGTTACGCATTCCTTAAGTGTCTTCTTAAGCAGTCTCTTCTTTATATCTGGGATCTCTTGTCGAACCAAATCCAGAATATTTTTCCTATGGGAATTTTCACGATGTACTGTCATTATTTTATCTTTAATGATATCAATGTTATATTGATTCTCTCTTTCGACACCCCTGCTCAAAGCGTCTGGCATACACATTCCACTACCACGCTTGTATATAATATTAAAATCAAATTGGCTCAACTATTCAATCCACCGATTGAATTTTTGAGTGCCGAAATTTTTTGTTCTAATTGCACGTTGTGAATGATGGTCCGTCAAAACCTTGAATTTCCTGCCAGCGATCAAGTATTTAAATGAATCCAATGCCCAAACAATCGCCAGTAGTTCCTTTTCAGTAACCTTGTAATTCAGTTCAGGTCCTTTCAGTACTCGTGAAATGAATGCGACAGGCCTTTCTTCTTGTGAAAGAATCGCACCTAAACCATAATCAGAGGCATCCGCCTCATCCACAAATGATTTATTTACATCTGGTATAATACCTCTAAATTACTTTTGAATGCTTTCTTCACATCTTCAAAAGCCTGTTGATGCTTCACGTCCCATTTCTACGGCACGTCATTTCTGGTTAATTCATATAATGGTTTGAGAATATCTGCCAGCTTTTCTATGAAATTACGATCAAAATTGAGCAATCCAATGAATCCTTGTAGCTCCCTCTTATTTGATGGTGCAGGACAATCCATTATACCTTGCACTCAAACCAAGCATGGTTCAATTTTGTCATGTGAGATCTTATATCCCAAAAAATTAATTTTACTGGTACATTTCACAGTCTTTTTTTCATTTACCACAAGACCATATTTTTCAAGGATTTGTCTGATTTCTTTCTCATTTCTTAGACATTCATTTTCGCTTTTTCCAAATATTAATATGTCGTCCAAATAAATAATACAGGGTTTACCAATTTGTTTTTTTCAATATGATCGTCATCCCACACTGAAAAACAGCAGAGGAATTCTTGAAGCCGTGAGGCATCCTTTTAAATTGGTAAAGACGATCGAACCCGTCTGTAAATGCTGTTTTCTTTCGATCAGATTCCTTTAACTGGACTTGGAGAAATCCATCTGACAAATCTATCGAACTGAAGTATTTATGTCCTCTCAGCATGATCATTAACTCTTGAATCTTCGGAACTGAATATGCATCGAGTTGTACATTGTCATTTATTTTCCGCAGATCAAGACAAAACCTGACGTCACCTGATTTCTTTTCCGTTAGAACAACTGGATTCAACCAGTCTGAGACACTTTCTTTAATATAATCCAATTTGAGGTATTTTTGAATTTCCTTCTGAAGTTTCATCTTTTTTCATATGTATCAATTGGCCTTCGCCAACTTACTAAAACGTCTTCAGCAGTTTTTATTGAGCATTCTATCGGAAATGACAGGTGCGGTCCTGTCAAAAATGCTGTCAATTTTTTGCCAAAAATTATGTCATAAATTCCATTCTGAATTATGTGAAAATCATCTTGAATTGTTTTACCATTCATCCGCACATTCAAATTGACACCTTTATTCGATATGATGCTCTGACCATTTAACAGTGTAATTTTTACTGACTGTTTAAAATTAACTGGTGGTTGACATTTCATATTGGAAAGTGCTTTCTCTGTGATCAAATTGACACACGACCCCGTATCTAACAAAACAGGATACTCAAAATCATTTATTTCAGCCCGGTCCATACTATCATGTTGAGAAGCTTTGTTTGCCAAGTTCTTTTTTTTGTTCAGGTTTTTTTACTTTGCATTGCGTAGATATGTGGCCTGAATTTCCACGAGAATAACATTTAATCTGTTTTGTTTTCTCAAACAGTTTTTCTGGAAGCTTTCTCTTTTCGGTTTAATTTTTTCTTCAAAATATTCTTTCTTCTTTTTCTTGACTTTTTGCCAATTCTCCAGTTTCTTTATTATGAAGTCGATACCTGAATCCGTTGTATAAAACAGCGTCAGATAGTCCCCGGGTGCTGGTTCAACTCTCAGTTTGGAAATTACTTCTTGTTCATCCAATCCCTGAATACGCGCTGCATCTCTCAATCTTCGTACATAGAATGACCATGGCTCATTCGTGTACCTCATCATCTAATGAAATGAGGTGGCCGTGCAAAATTCAATTAAAAGCTTTTTATAATCCTCCCAGGTGTCACAAAATCGGTCATCTGTACCCATCTCATAAAACCAATCAAGTACCTCCTTATTCGACGTTTTGATAGGCAATACAAATTTTTCCTTATTTGTTAATTTTTCAAAACCTGGCGTGAACTCAATCATAAACAATTGCTTTTTGACATCATTCTCTTCCATTCCTTTCTTAAGCTCACAATTATTTTCAAACTTACAATCTATCTGGAAATAGAAAGATTGAAAAATTAAACTATTTTTTTATATATTGGTTGATCAAAAAATGTGAAATTCATAGATTTACGAATAAAGATATGAATTTTAGTAAAAAGCTAATAAATTTTATTAGAATCAGTAAATCACAAACATTCGATCATTTATTTTTTGATTTTTTCTATAGGTTGAAAGTTTACAAAATAACTTATATCTCATTTCAAATGAGGTAAACACGGTATATTGAGACTTTCTTCGCAATGAAACACCTCATTCGGCTCTATGAAAAGTGAAGGAGCCTAATCATGTCCCAAAAAAGAAATTATCAACTGTGATGATAAAATATTCTTTCAATTGATGAGATTTATTTGAATTTGTCATGGTTTAATTGAGAAATGTAGAAATATAGGAATCTTCTTGTAAAATCTAGATGTTTAGGAAATTTTTGTAAAAAAAATAATTTACATGATGCCGTATTCCTTTAGAAACGGCCTGGCTTGCAACATTCGAGGAATAGAATTGTACTTTTCGCTCCTAATTAAGAAATATTGAGTCGCCCTTGAGAGAATGATTTCCTGAAATATCAATTTCAGGACAAACCTTACAGAAAGAACAAGAATTGAGATAAAGATTCTACGCTTAACTATCAAAATGAGAAGATCAAGATTGCTCTCTTGTCATCTTTTTAACATTTAATGACCATTGATAACAGATAATTGAGAACCAGGGTTAGGTTAGGTCTTGGGGTTAGGGATTAGCACAATCAGTACAGACTGGCAATCCCAAAAGTGCACACACACTTATAACCAAGCTTTGGCTAAGGGTTGGTGTAGCTATTGAGGAGTTGCTATCTTGAGTAGCAATTCCCCAGCCTAAGCTGTAACTGTATCTCCAACAAAACCACTTACAAATTCTCCACAAGGGTGAAGAGAACCTGTATTTAGCAACTAACAAAATGTCACCAGATTAAAACTCACAATATTTCGGAGGTATTCCTCCTTTATCAAGTGAGAGGGGAAAAGTGGCTGGTTAGATTGCCACCAGACTGATCTCTGAGAGGCTTACTATACCTTAGGATAGGTACTGGTTTGATCCCACACTTTATCTCGCAACAAATCACCTATTTGGTGGTCAGTAAAGCAAGTCGACCACTGATGAAAGTTGAAATTTCAACTTGCTCCGATCGTTATGAAATTTTACACAGTGCTAGATCTAATTGAACTGAGCAACTGTGCAAAATTTGAACGAAATCGGCCCAGCGGTTGCGGAGCTATGGAGCTTTGAAGTTAACGGTGGTAGGTGAGGATGGCTGACTGGCAGCCTTAGACTCTATTACCAGTATCTCGACCCTACGTTCTATAGTAATTAGAGGGTAACCTTTCAAAAATCGCAGGTATAACAATCAGGTAAGTCACTTTTCATAAAATGTAACAGAAGAAGACCTAGATTCAATTCTATGTTCCTTCCTCTGTACATATATGGCCAATCCTATTTGCATGGGGCGGTCCAGAGCCCTATTCATTACCGCACCATGAAATATAACTGAATCTAAGATAAGGGGTGATTTCACCTCCAATTTGGACTTAGAATATTTTTTTTAAAAATTTATCGACTTTTTTCAGTCGAAATTTTTCTAAGTCCAAAACCTAACACTGTGTTAGGCTGGACTTAGAATATTTTCGGAAAATATTTTTTCCAAAATCTTTCTAAGTACCCAGGCGAATGTAACGTTTTTACAGGTAATTAACATGACAATGAACTTAGAAAATTAATGATTTTCGCGAAATCTTTACAAGTCCAGAGCCTCAGTGAAGGCCAATTTTTCAAAATCGTCGGATTGCTTTCAAACTTGAATCCAAGCTTGCCCCTACGTCGGAAAGATAGAAAAAAATATTTTTATTTTTCTACCCGAACTCGGAAAATTTTCGATTTTCGAAGCTCAGCCACTCCTGAACCGTAAGAGCTACATGGTCGTGTAGCATATCAGTGAAAAGCTCTTTTCGAGCTCTATCACCTCCAACAAAATTGAAACGTCTAGGATGACGCATAACGAAACTCCTAAACGGCCCAGATTTGGGACATTTTTGTCACATCACTGATTTTTTTGGATCAAAACTAACTCATTGATATATATATCCTTAGGGTACTATGTAGCATAAGGTCTGTAGACCCATGTTAAACTTTCAACCCCTTATATATATCAGACACACTTGTTCCTGTATGTAAGGAATACACTGAGAGATGGTTGAAGGTAGAGGTTATGGTTACATTAGACTGCTCATGTATGATTGTCAATGGGTTGTCTTTGTGTTGATTGGGAAACCAGAAGGGACCTTTTGTTGGGGAACTTTTGTTCACTGCCAACTGTCAACCATCTGTTCTCTCATAGAGAGGTGTCTCCCCACAAATTACCCCATTTTTTATTATTTAACAATTGTTCAGAACAGGTCCCATGTCTGTCCAGTCTGTACCTTCTTCTCTGCTGAGTTAAGTGTTGGTTCCATTATCTTAGGTTAGGGTTAGTTGTAAAGTTTCACTAATTTGTATCTTTTTAGGGGGCCATAGCTTAGGGTTAGGATATAAGAACCAGATGTGGTGTTTTTGTTGGGGAACTGTTTGTTCACTGCCAACTACCACAACCTGTTCCCCATTAAAGAGGTGTTCAATCCTTACTCAGCCAATAACTAGCCCTATTAATTTTCATTCACTGTCAATTTCTCTCTGTATCTCCAATAGGAGATTAATACCTGCAAAACTACTATCCTGATCATCCCCCACCCAGCTATTGGCCATGGTGAGAATTGTGTCATTGCTGTTGTCCAGGCTCTCTATGTTATTCACAATAGAGAATTTGTTTTGTGGTTTATTGAAGACTGTTTTAATATGCCACCATGGGGATGGCCAACATTCTAATAGATTCAGAGTGTTGGTATTATCCTCTTGAGGTGGACCTTCAGTTCTTCCCTTTACTATAAGGCTACCCAATGATCTCCCCAGTTTCAAGGCAATAATAGGCCTAATCGCTTTCAATGGACTGTCATCATTAAGAGCACTCCAGTGGTCCTTAAGTATTCTATTTAGTTTATACCAAGGACTTGGATGGTAGACAACCAGTGGTACTATAGTAGTACTGTAGCGACCATGATCCTCATTTAAGCCATACGGAGTAACTGTATTAGCCTCTTTGATGTACCTTGCTTCCAAAGTCTGTAGGGTCTTCTCTCTGTTAGGATCTTCCTCAGGAATGGAATCACAGACCCAGTAAGTCATCTGATCTATTCCATGTTTTCGAAAATGATCAGAGACCAATTTATTGGATCCATTCCTCACATCCCCTTTATGGTTGTTGATCCTATCTCTTAGAGTTCTAGTGGTAAGACCCACATACTGTATTTCACATAGGGTACATTGGATAATGTAAATTATCCAACTAGAGGTACAGTCAAAGTCTCCCTTGACTCTGAACCATTGGTTGCTGCCAGTTGATTGCCATGTGTTAGTTTTCCTAACCTTCAGACACACTAGGCATCTCCTACCATTGCATGGTTTCATACCTTCAAATTCTTGCCTCTCAATTTCAATCCTCTTAGTGGCTTTTAGCCATGCCTCTTTGAACATTGATTTGGTATAGCCCAGATCTTTGTTTAAATTCCTAAGATCATTGAGTTGTCCCTTTGCTGTATCAATTTTTGAGCAATTTCTGAGATACCTAAGAGCTTGTGCAAATAAAATTCCTTTAATGGTGTGTTTGGGATGTGCAGACTTGGGTTAAGTAGTCTTCTACTGTCTGTAGGTTTAAAATGGGTTTTGAACACTAGAGATTGAGTTGAATCTCCAAATCTAGAAAGATGGTTGTGTTACCAGCCTCAGATCTGGTTAGACTAATACCCTCATTCTGTTGTTAAGATAGTTCCAAACTCTCTCAACCTGTCATCCTCTCCTACAGTATCACTACTCTCCTTTCTCCACACAATGAGTATATCATCAATGTACCTTCTATACACTAATAGGTGTTCTTTGTAGAGGTATATACATCCTCTCCCAAACCCCTAGGACTATATTGCATAAGCTGGACTAAAGCTAACTCCCATTGCAGTGCCTTTATTTGTAAGTATCTTTCACCTTCAAATACAAAGTCATTGCTTTTTAGGCAGATCTGCAAAAGTTTAAGGATAGCCTCATCTGGTCTATTATCTTTTGCCAGTTGTACAGTTGTTTGGCTATGCATTGTATCCCCAATCAGGATCAATGCTAGGTATAGGCATCTACATCTGCAGTTTGTATAATTGTATTCTCCTCTATATGATAGAGGAGAGGTGTCTGCAATATCCTGTGCATTTTTAGTGTATGCTCTACACACCATAGCCAATGGTTTAGCCAAGCATCTAACCAACAGGAGAGAGGGTGTAAATCACTCCCTCTGTAACAAACAACTGGTCTCCCTGGTGGCATCCTATTAGGGATTGTCCACCTTTCCTTATGAATCTTTGGAGAAGATAAAAATACCTATCTGTGGCTTCTAATTTTGGGCTAAGCTTTTTCATCATCCTATTTGTAACAATCCTCCTTATTGAGGTGGAGAGGATGGAGATGATTCAGAATGTCTGGATTTTGAAATGGGAAAGAGACCTTTTGTAGGTGTTGTTATCAGACAGTTGTCTGTTGCCTCTATTAAATAGTCTCTTTGTTCAAGATAACAATATTGTTGCCTTTGTCTGCAGGTTAATGATGATATCATCTTTGTTGCAGACTGTTTCAACAGATGTTGAAATCTTGAACTAGGACCATTTTGGTGAAGGTAGCCATACCTTTCACTCAACCCATTTATGGTTTCACAACCTTTATTCCATATGTTATTCTTGAAATCATTCCATACTGGGGTATCTTCTCCATCTATTGAGGATCTTCCTTTATAATGGTCTTGTCAGTTTGACTCACTTTAGCAAAGGGTCTACCCTATAAGTAAGGACCCACATCTTTGTGTTTCACTAGTCTATGTAGGAAGGATGCTAATCCTCTTTCCAATTCTTAGTGATCCACTGTTTCCTGGTGGATTGTAATCAATATTAATGTATTTCAGACCTTTATTCAAGGTCTGAATGACTGGATCAGGAACATTCCAATCTGAATAGTTTAAAAGCAAACTATCTCTACTATCTATGCTATGATTAATACCATTATATCATTGCTGTACAAAGAACTGGATTGGACAATTGTTAGAGGCTCCAAGTTCCTATCTATTTGGCTTGGGTTTTCCCCTTTCTAGATGTTTAAATTCCTCCTTCCTGTTTGTTGACATACTGGAGGAAATCAGATAGAGATCTGCTGGACTTGTAGCAACTACCTACCTGGTCTGGATTTGTATTTCTCCACCATGGTTAGTTATCACCATGATTTGGGATGGAGTATTATACCACTACTTGTCCCGCCAGTGTACTTTTAACAGTCATCATCTCTACTTTAGTTGGCTAATTCTTCGCCTAGACTATCTTTAACAATCTTTTTATATCCTCTTCTGTAGTTTGGCATTGAGGGGGCTGAAGATCTAGAAGAAGACTCAGACTTAGGGTTGACCCCTTGTTCTTGGTCTTCCTCTTTTATTTTACTCTTTTTCTCCTTCCTTTGTTCTCCTCCTCCTTCCTGACTACTTACTCTTCTCCTTTTTTATGGTTACTCCTTCATCATTGCAAGAAGGTTTATTCTTAAGAATGTCTTTCCAAGTAT
>CAJFCJ010000068.1:171399-186541 GCA_904063045.1 Dimorphilus gyrociliatus
CCAACAAAACCACTTACAAATTCTCCACAAGGTGAAGAGAACCTGTATTAGCAACTAAAACAATGTCACCAGATTAAAACTCACAATATTTCGGAGGATTCCTCCTTTATCAAGTGAGAGGGGAAAAGTGGCTGGTTAGATTGCCACCAGACTGATCTCTGAGAGCTTACTATACCTTAGGTAGGTACTGTTCAATCCCACACTTTTTCACACAAATCACCTACTTGGTGTCAGAAAAGCAAGTCGACCACTGACGAAAGTTGAAATTTCAACTTGCTCCGATTGTTATGAAATTTTACACAGTGCTAGATCTAATTGAACTGAGCAACTGTGCAAATTTGAACGAAATCGGCCCAGCGTTGCGGAGCTATGGAGCTTTGAAGTTAACGTGGTAGGTGAGGATGGCTGACTGGCAGCCTTAGACTCTATTACCAGTATCTCGACCCTACGTTCTATAGTAATTAGAGGGTAACCTTTCAAAAATCGCAGGTATAACAATCAGGAAGCACTTTTCATAAAATGTAACAGAAGAAGACCTAGATTCAATTCTATGTCCTTCTCTCTGTACATATATGGCCAATCCTATTTGCAGGGCAGTCCAAGCCCTATTCATTACCGCACCATGAAATATAACTGAATCAAGATAAGGGGTGATTTCACCTCCAGTTTGGACTTAGAATATTTTGAAAAATTTATCGACTTGTTCAGTCGAAATTTTTCTAAGTCCAAAACCTAACACTGTGTAGGCTGGAGCTGTAGAATAGTTTTCGCGAAAATATTTTTCCAAAATCTTTCTAAGTACCCAGGCGAATGTAACGTTTTACAGGTAATTAACCTGACAAAGAACTTAGAAAATTAATGATTTTCGAGAAATCTTTACAAGTCCAGAGCCTCAGTGAAGGCCAATTTTTCAAAATCGTCAGATTGCTTTCAAACTTGAATCCAAGCTTGCCCCTACGTCGGAAAGATAGAAAGTGTACACATACATTCGTCAGCTATATTCTACAATAGAGAAGTAGTATTGAACCAGTATTGTACTATGCAGATAGCACTGATAAAGATAAGCAGTAGTGACCTAGTTTCGTATAGGGCAGTGCATACACATTATGCAGTAATAAAACCTATTGAATTATATAAAGAATATTTGCTATTTGCAACCTAGCATTAATATTACAATTTATTAATCCATAAATTTATGATTTCGAACTAAAACTAGTTCAATTAATTATCAATTATGCTTCAATTCTAAGTTTAGATTATATTCACTATTCAACAGTATTGTATATACAATACTGTTCTTTTTAACATGCATTAATCAGATATACTTCCTCCTTATATGCTGATGCTAAATTTACTAACTCAATCAATTGAATATCATTATTAAGGTAGAATATAAAAACGGTCAAATATACAATCTACATGTTTTCTTGATTGTTGGACTTGTCCTACTAAAATTGTTACATCTTATGCAACTCTCCAACCTTCGAAATTCAACTATTATTTAGAAGAGGAAAACAATAAAAACATGACCATATTTACAACTTTTCTTTGTCTTCAAATGTTACTTTTGTTTTTGTGAACATTGAAATTTGTGAACTATCAACCCTTAAAAGAGTATATAAACCCTATGAAATTAACAGTTGATAGTTCAGTTTTCTAACCATCAGCTAGTTGTTTAAACTAGCTTGTTTAGAACTAGAAGCTCATTTTACTCAATACATATTCTTTGGACGAAATACTGGTGTTTTGTTAATCAATTTCTACCGAAATTGCCTTTGTTAGACTATTTGTGGACGAACTTTAAAGGTTCTATTTGGACCAGTACTTTGGCAAGTTGGTAAATGATTGGAAAGGACAATTACAGTTGTGACGAACCAGAAATTCCTACAATTACAATACAACAAAGTACAGAAAGAAATATTTTTATTTTTCTACCTGAACTTGGAAAATTTTTGATTTTCGAAGCTCAGCCACTCCTGAACTGTAAAAGCTACATGGTCGTGTAGCATATCAGTGAAAAGCTCTTTTTGAGCTCTATCACCTCCAACAAAATTGAAACATCTAGGATGACGCATAACGAAACTCCTAAACGGCCCAGAATTGGGAATTTTTGCCACAGCACTGATTTTTTGGATCAAAACTAACTCATTGATATATATATCCTTGTGTACTATGTAGCATAAGGTCTGTAGACCCATGTTGTTGGGGAACTTTTGTTCACTGCCAACTGTCAACCATCTGTTCTCTCATAGAGAGGTGTCTCCCCACAAATTACCCCATTTTTATTAACAATTTGTTCTGAACAGTCCCATGTCTGTCCAGTCTGTACCTTCTTCTCTGCTAAGTTAAGTGTTGTTCCATTATCTTAGGTTAGGTTAGTTGTAAAGTTTCACTAATTTGTATCTTTTTAGGGCTATAGCTTAGGGTTAGGATATAAGAACCAGATGTGGTTTTTGTTGGGAACTGTTGTTCACTGCCAACTACCACAACCTGTCCCCATTAAAGAGGTGTTCAATCCCTACTCAGCCAATAACTAGCCCTATTAATTTTCATTCACTGTCAATTTCTCTCTGTATCTCCAATAGGAGATTAATACCTGCAAAAACTACTATCCTGATCATCCCCCACCCAGCTATTGCCATGGTGAGAATTGTGTCATTGCTGTTGTTCAGGCTCTCTATGTTATTCACAATAGAGAATTGTTTTGTGGTTTATTGAAGACTGTTTTAATATGCCACCATGGGGATGGCCAACATTCTAATAGATCAGAGTGTTGGTATTTGCAAAAGAGCCAGACATTCTATGTAGTGGAGATATGGTGAAGCTAGCCATAGCCCAATTACACTTTTTACAATCAGCAATGAAAAACATGTGGTCTGAATTACAATTGAGGTTTCCCTCAATCTTTTTAGTAATATTGAAGACGAGTAGAATCAGGCCCACACTTAAATGACAAGGTAACTGTGAGAGTATAAAAGGGAAAATATGTGACAGTACTGTGTGAGTGAAAAAATGAATGTTTAAAAATAAATTGTGATACTTCAGTTCAATATAGATGCTCTTTTAGAAAACCATAGACTTAATTCAATACATTTAATATGAATACTTAACAATAGCATTGTGAGCGGGTACAGATAGAGATAAAAGCTCAGAATATTCAATACATATCTTATTTGGAAAACACTGGCTTTTGTTGAAAGTTTGATATAAAACTTTGGACAAATATCATTCATTTGTTGAGGTTCTATTTGACAAGTGCTTTGGTGTAATATTAAATGAGGGTATGGACAAATATGTTTGGGATGAGAACAAAATTCCTACAATCACAATACAACAAAGTACAATACAAGTAATCATAAATCTTGTAAAATATGTATTAAAGAGAAAAAATATCAGATGTAATAAAAACATTCTACTCTCAAAAAATTATGCATTCTAGTGTTTTTCCTTAAGTGTGGAGCTTTTGTTAATTTTACATAAGCTTTTCTCCCCTTCTTTCTGATATTAGAAAGATATATTATAGGTTGCAAGACAATATGATCTTCTTGAATTACAATTCTCAAAAAATTGTCGTTTGCAATGTAGGCAAGAATTTCTGCTAGTATATCGCTGAAAGGAAAAGTACAAATAAAGCTTATGGAATAAATTTTCTATATATAATACCTTCTCCAATAATTCTCTCATAAGAAGAGTTTCCATCAATCCTTCATCTCTTCCATCCAATAACTCCATCAATTCACTTTGAAATGGTGCAGAAATTGCACAATGTGCCAGCATAATAGCAAGACAAATGCCCAAAAGATATTTCATGATTTGAAATGTGTGAAAGTATAAAATATTCTAGTTGATATATATACATATATATATCTTTTATATTTTTTTGACAATATGGAGTTTATGATAAAATGAATAGCAAAAAAACCAGTTTAAGACTTCAATAACTCAATACTGTGTAATATGCTTCTGAAGGCTGTAAACAAAAAATTAATCTGTTACTATTTTATACCTGTGTACTACTTATTCAAAAACCTTTGAGAGAAATACAATCACCATTTAGCCAAATTCTGACCTTGTCTGGTCATACATAAGGTTCAACTTTAAGTGCCACTAAGTGTTGGCCAAGTTGTGATTGATAAGCTTTTGAAAGGGTTTGGCCAAAGTATGGTTAATTAATTATCTCAAGTGTTGAACTTTGTAACATATTATTCATAGACCACTAACAGTAAAGTGATGATTGTATATTGGAGACAAACCTACATGCATATAAACCCTTGCTGTTATAGTCCAACTGTATTACCTTAAACTGGAAAGATCAACTGGAAACAACCTTACTTAGACAGCACTCTACCCTTTCAACATTGGACATTAGTTTGGTAATTTGGGCAACCTGCTATTACAAATTATTGAGTGGCAAATGTCCTGAAATTGTCATATATTTATATCAAATTTATATCATATCATTTTCAACTTTCACATTATTCAAATTGATTAAGAAAGCTACTTTCAAATCATGAAATATCTTTTGGGCATTTGTCTTGTTATTATGCTGGCACATTTTGCAATTTCTGCACCATTTCAAAGGTTTATGGAGAAAATGTCCACAAGAGAAAACGTCCACAGGATTAGGGTTAGGCCACTCACACAACTCAGGTTAGGTCTTGGGTTAGGATTAGCACAATCAGTACAGCCTGGTAATCCCAAAAGTGCACACACACTTATAACCAAGCTTTGGCTAAGGGTTGGTGTAGCTATTGAGGAGTTGCTAGAGTAAGAACTTATTGCACAATATGAATCAAGTAGTCTTCACATCTCAAGTTGATTGATGATTTAATGTCTTAATGTAGTATATATCTAGTATTAAGTGAAATGGAACCAAGTATGGTTGACCTACCATGGTTTCGTCTTCCCCTTTAGCAAAGACTCATCAGGGTCATTTCAGAGATAGCTTAACCTAAATACTATCATGAAGGGGAGGATAGGACCAATTCTATAATTGTATCCTTCCTTGCATGAATTTTTGCTGTAATTCTTTTTGTTTTAAATGTTTGGTTATGTATAATGTGTGAGAGTAGAATATAAAATCCAAATTGTCTGATAGATCTTATAGTGTTAATTAAAGAATTGTTCAAAGTATATCAATTAGAACATATTTAATTCAGAATATTATAGATAAAGAAAAATGATTCTTAAATGAAAACACTGGAGCTTCCCTCACTTTCATATGGACTGATATTTCAATATCTAGGTTGTGAATATGACAAGCATGTTGCACAATAATATATTTAACTTTTAAGTGACATAATTAAATTGCTGCTTTGTTATTTTTTTGTTTGTAAAATTTGTATCCTGCACTAAGATGAATACATAGTTATTATATGAATGTTTTTTCAATGAAATATAAAATAATATGTTTGCATAAAAAAGACATGGAAAGCAATAATATATAATATGAATGATTTGTGCAATTCTCACTGATATCTTTGTCTATTTAATCTCCTTCTTCCAGTCCTTCTTTGTTGCTGAACCATCATTTCTTTTGTGTTCACTAAAATTTCATTAAAAATCAGTTGTTGAACAACATTTCTTAATGAAGAGATCTTTCCCTGCTGCATTCGTCTATGAAAAGGATCTCCTCTTATAATGCTATTGATATAAAAAACATTTGTGAACATTTTTCATAAATTTTCTGGTGGTGGTAATTGATTATTTATATGATTTCGAACATTGTATTTTATAAATAGGAGACATTCTTTAAAGTTTCCATTGTTTTTGTAAATATCTGGAAAATTCTCATCAACATCATTAATGATATCAAAAAGAATATGAAGGGCTACAACTGTAGCTTTTATATTCCATTTTGATAAAATTTCTTTGCAATTTTTAAATGATAGACCAGAAATGTTTATAATTAAAATATTTCCACCAAAATTTATATTTCTCTTAACATCTTCTATTTGAAGCAAATCTAAATCACCCAAACTGCCATCTGTCAGCAGAAGCAAATTATAATTGTTTGTTAATTCAACTCCAGGCTGTTGAATTTTCATAAGATTTTCAACTTCCTCTTCTCTTAGATTCACTCCAATCTCTGTGAAAGATGTCATCATTTCATTAATATTTGGATGATTTATTCTATTAACTTTGATTGTATTGAAAAACTTTACAATATGATCAGTGCTATTCAATTGTCTTAATATTATTTCTCCAAGTTGTTGTTTGTTTAAGTTATGTGGTTGGTGTTCTTGAACAAGCCACATTTTTTCATCACAAAATTCTTTGAATTTTATCATTTTGTCTACTGCAAGTTTTTCAAATTTATTTCCATCAAATATAGGAGGATGGTTTTTGTCATCTCTTTTAAATCTTAAAAGATGGTTATAAAATGTTCTAAAGTTGAAAAATTGTTCAAAAGAAGGTGGTAAAAAATGTTCAATATCTATAGTGTGGTTTATTAAATTTCCATCATTTTCTATCATTTCAATTTGGTTTTGTGGAAGGTTGTTTGCCATTTTAGAAAATCTATATATAAGGAAAAATGTAATATAATATGTTATGTATATTCTACATAAAAAAAACAACATGAACATTTGAATAAAAGAAACTAAGAATACACAAATTGATATAATTTTGTTTATATAACAAAATATAAATTTTGAAGAAACAAAACAAATATGCAAAACAAACTAATTAAAAATTCTACAATGTTTATACTTTCTTCTTAATTCTTCTTCCTGTCCTTTTAATCTTTTGTTCTACAACTGATTGTTGTTCATCTGTTTCATTATCTATTTTTCTCTTTGTAGTGAATTTTCTTGTTATTGTATCACATTTTGGTCTTTTTTCTGGTGGAGAAGGCAAGCTAATAGTTGATGTTTCCTCTGTATTCTTCTTTTTGTAAAAATGTTTAATTGACTTAGTTCCAGTTTTGTTCATTGAGGCTTGGTGTTTTTCTGTTGAATCTCTATCAGTAGCATTACTCTTATCAAATAAGGAAGTGGATTTATTTAGTTTCTGTTTGAAATATATATTTTTATGAATCAATTTAAAGTAACTACTCATGTTGTTTGTAAAAGCAAATATCAGAGGAATATTTTTAAATATTGAATTCTTATTACTTAAATTTCTATAAATCTTTGAAAACTTTTGTAAGACTGGTCCCAGGTCATTTCTATGTGGCATAATTAATGGTAGCTTTGTGTAAATTTGACAATTTGTATATCTGACTAAACCAAAAGGGTCATACATGATATCCTTCATATTCAACTCATAAATGTGTCTATTCATTTCAATTGGTGATTTGTCTCTTTGTAATTGTTCATATGGAAATATTGTGATATTAAATTGATTTTCTGCAAAATGCTGATGTTGGATAAAATTTTCAACAAGCTCAACATTCCTCAATTCCACATATTTTCTTGACAAAAGGTGTGTAAGTGTTTGGAAGATGCTGTAATTTGTATATTGCTGTTGTATTGTGAAATACATCATTTGTCCACATTCTTTACATTGTAGTAGAAATATTTTTGAGTTTTTTGTGATTAAATCAACACAGTTTTTTCTAAAAATGAATTTCATTTTTAGAGGACAGAATATCTTTTCTGCCATGTTAAAATATACTCTCAATTTCTTTGGGATATTGAAGTGTTTCTTTTGATTTTCTTCCAACATTCTTTCATAGTTTTCTTTCTTCAATTGATCTTTTATTACTGAAAGCATTGCTTTTTTTATTTCTTTGCTGCTGTAGCCTTGATTTAAAATGGATTTTATCACAGTTTGAGAAGTTTGCAGGAATAGAAATGGAGAAGAGCTGTTTTTAAGAAACCTTTGGAATTGAGATTTTAAAAGTCCTTTGAAGATGTGTTTAGGGTGCAGAGAAGTCTTATGAAGTTGATGAAATGTTTCACAATTTTTGAAGAAGGTCATATGATCCAACTGATTTGTTGACAATAATCTTGTTCCCTTGAAGAGTGTTAAATCTAGGAAATTAATAGATTCAGGGCTAATTCTTTCTTCAAACTTTAAATTCTTCAGTATGTTATTGGCTTTCTGAAGATAGCTGTGAAATTCAGCAATACTGCTTGTCCAAATTATGAAAATATCATCCAAATATCTTTTGTAAAAAAGAGGTCTAGGCCTAATATTAGAAATGTAGATTTCTTCCACCCAAGCCATCCATAAGTTTGCATAAGCTGGAGCATAGCTTTGACCCATTGCACAACCACTCTTTTGTAAGTATGTATGGTTTAAGAATTTAAAATGATTCTTATATAAGTTGAACTTTAGTAGTTGAATAAGAAAGTTATCAGGTCTTTGCTTGGAGGGATACTTTTCAAAAAAATATTTTATAGCTTTCAAACCAGTATAAGTATCAATATTTGTATACATGCTTTTAATGTCCAGAGTCACTAAGAGAGCATCATTTGGAATTGTAATTCTATTAAGTTCATCCAATAGTTGTTGAGAATTACCAATATATGAAGAATGTAGCATACTAATTGGTTTCAGTTGGTGTGATATAAATCTGGATATTTCATAAGATTCTGTTCTTAAATTGCTAACAACAGGTCTTCCTCTAAGAATCCTTCCACTATGAAGCCATTGATCTGATTCTTTATGTATTTTAGGCAATCCATAAAATATTCTTTTGTAAAAAGAGTTTTTCTTTAAACAGACAGATTCTAACAAATGTTTACATTCTTTTTCATCCAAAGTAACTCTAAATGTGTTAATTAAATCTTTATAATACAATGCTGATTTTTTTAAGAAATTATTATGACAAACATTTTCATTAGAATTTGTTGTTAGTTTGGAATATTGCTTTTTATTAGAAAGTAATTTATTGCACATGTAAATATAATCATCAGTGTTTTGTATTACAATACAAGATCCTTTGTCAGCTGGCTTAATTACAATGTTTAATGAAAGGAATTTTGTCAGAGATTGAAAGAATTGTTTGTCAAATTTTAAAATCCTGAAGTTCTCTTTAAAGAAGGTATTTTGAATTGTTTTTCTGCATTCTTTAAAAAATTGTAACATTTCATCACTATCCTCATCATCATCATCACTATCATCATCAGCATCATCCTGTTCCTCAATACATGTAACATTTGATTCATATCCTTTTGGTATCCATTGATAATTAATACATCTAAGATTTTCCTCACTTGTTGATTTATTTAGTTTCTTAATGACTGATACTTTTTTAAAAAATCTTTCTAAATTAAATAATGTATATTGCTTCCATTTTTTTGGTTTTATACTTTCATATACAAACTTTAAACCCAGATTTAAAAAATTATTGATATCATTAGGGATCTGATATTTGCTTAAATTAACAACATATTGAGTATTTAATTGTTGATTGAAATTAAATCCAGATAATGGTATTACCCTATTAGTTGATATATCTTTGTCCATTTTCTCTTCTGTCTCATCTTTAATAATTCTCTGCAATGTTTTCATCACTAAATCAATGGAAAATTCTTGTGCCTTCTTTGTGAGATGATTTGATTTTGAATTTCCAGTTGGATTATCTGTAAATCCCAATTTTTTCATGTCAGTCATGTCTAGAACAGTAGCTTGGTTCCTAGTTGCCAGTTGAATATCTTTGCTTGATGAAATCAGTTTAGTGCCAAATGGAATGGCTATTATAACATTCTTACAAGTTCCAAATTTGTCTTTTAAAAATGAGGCTACTCCATAAGCTTGTTTGTTAGAATTTAAGTTTGCATGTACAAAGATATATTCATATTGCATATTCCAGTGTACTGCTCTTGCTGGCAAAATCTATGCGTTTGCAAGTTATAACAATACTGGTTCTACTCGAACCTTTAAACAAATGTTTAAATTAAAACGGTTTATTCGCAATAATAATACTTAAGCAAGTAACAATATGAGAGTTCGATAGCAGAGTAGATAGTTTGTAAAAGCAGGTTGCCAAATTACCAAACTGTCTTCTAATGTTGAGGAGTAGATGGATGGTTCCAGTGGAGGTTGTTTCCAGATGATTTTCCCAGGTCCTTGGGTCCAGATGGAAGCTGCATGCCAAATGAGAATAATGAGAATTTATATACTTTGAGGTTTGTCTCTGACATCCAATCATCACTTTACAGTTGCCGAAATGTGTAGTTCATATTTATCTTTAGTAACAGGATGTTACAAGGTTCAACATTTAGGAAGGTTAATTGAATTATAACTTGGCCACACCCTAGGCAAGTTAATTAAATTATAACTTGGCCAAACCTTTATTGGTAATTAAAGATGAGCCTTCAAGCTGACTAATCAGACTTATGTTTGGCCAATGTTATAGCATTTTCTTGCGTAGGTTTTAAGATGTACATGTATATGTTGCATAAAATAATAGAGTTCAAGCATGTAAAATATAACCAAAGTTGTACAACTTCCCCCTTCTTTGTGAAGATGAGTCCCTTCATCTTGATTTAATGAGAATTACAGGTGGTTGTTCTTCTTCATTAGTTTGATGTTGACTAAAGCTACAACTTTGTTTCATTAGTTTTGGGTTTTCAGGAGAGTTATCTGTGCTCTCACTTGGGGTAGCAATTTCTTCTCTTTGTTTTCTTCTTCCAATAATATAGTTGAAAATGATGATACATACCATTGACACTACAATACTCAAACAAATATTTCGTATGATAACATAAAGTGTTTTCCCAGGTTTATAGTACCAACTATGGAAAAACTTTTTAATTCCAGATAAATTGGGTACAATGCCATTTTTCTCTGCAACAGTGACCATGTTATCATACCTTGCCTGCTTCTGTTCCAGTGAACTGATAACTTGCTTAATTTTTGAGTGCTGGTATGCAATATCCTTCTTTACCCCATGGTGGAGTAGATCAGCTAATCTGGCAATTTCAATTTTTGGTTCAGAAAGGTGATTGTGGATATGTAACTGCATGGATTTTGCAGACACAGTGTGAAATCTGCATCCTCTTTCTGAATAATACACATACGTTTTGTCTTTCATTGGTTGGTTTCTTATAGGATTTAATGGGTTGTGAGTTGTTTTGTAGAATAACTTGTTAGACTTACACTCATTATAGGTAATCTCTTCAGGATTGACTTGCTGTAAAACATGAGTAACTGGTTCTACTTGGAAAAGCAGGTTGTTCATGGTGACAAGTAAAAATTGAGAACATTTGTTATTCTTTTTTATCATGCTTAAGTCACAAACTACTTCTGTTGAGGCTATTGGTGAACATTGTTTAATTATAGCTAATTCTCCCATCTGACTACTGTGCATTCCCAACTCATTTGTTAACACTGTGGTCAATTGAGGATCCAAATTTGCTAGTAATGCCATCATTCTGCTTCTTTGAACAAATTGATTGCAGAGAAGACTTGACAGCTGTTGGGCAAACTTTTTTAAATTCTTAAAATTTGAATCAATACCATGTAGTAAGGTAGATGTTTGGGCAGCTTCTCTCATTTCCAGTGGGAATTTGTGGTATGGGTTTTTACTTATCTTATGTTTCAGTTTTGCTTCCTTCTTCATCTGCTTTTTAGCCATTCTCATGTGTAGAGTAAAATAAATTCCTTCATAGGTAATCTTAAATTCTCTGGCTGGTGGTCCTTTATACCATATGCCCAATGTTGGTAATACCTTCTTTTTGATTCTTTTCTCACTGTATACATATTTTGAAATCGTGACAGATTGTCTTGTTGCCCTTGTCCAATTGACTGCTTGCAGCATTTCTTGGATATAATAGTTATCCAGCTCCCAGTAAGATGGACTAATGGGTTGTTGTAGATGATATATCACAACTTCCTTGAGTGTGCCTTTATTTCTCATTAGTTTATACTTTGTGTTTGTTTCTCTGTACCATTGGTTAAGACTTGGTAAGGGGTTGTTTCGCTTGTATAGTATAATTTGTTCTTTAACTTTATTGGGATAGTTTAATAGTCGTTTTTCTTCATTTTTGCCAATCTTCTGATATTGTAGCAAATTGTATAGGTGTTCCTTGCTTGTTTCCTGTATTAAACTCTGTTCCTCCAGTGGTACTAGTACTTTTGTTCCAGGACCACCAATTCCATCAATAAACTTATCTTGATAAGGGATGTCCAGAATAGAATACCCTGGACAAGAATGTGACCAGCAAATTTGATACAACTAATTCTGTTGCTAATTTTTATCCATGGTGATTGTTGCCCAAGTGTGTAATTATTCTTGAGGTTTCTAAAGACAATAATTGCCTCTTCTGTCTCACAATAGGACTGCCCTGGTAAACAATCTTCCAGGTAGTCCAGATTAGTTGTAATTTTCATATTAGGAGGTTGCCAATATGCTTTGCCAAACTGGATAATTGTGGTGTATTCCAGCACCTTGGTCGTTGTTGGCCATGTGTAGGCAGCAGGAAACTGATCTTGGTGGATCCAAGTGTTTCTTTTCACCATTAAAGGTTTTCCTTGAAAAGATCATTTGTCTTTTATCATCTGTCTGCATTGATCATGAGTTACTTTGATAACTGAGTTAACAATCCTCCTCTTCTTTGCTCCAAAGAAATAGTAAGTGTAAAAATTAGTTCTTAGATACACTTGACATTTTACTGCTCTTGTTTCAATTTCTTCCAAGTTCAATTCATAGATATCAGCTGTAATTGTCTTGGTTTCTTGTGATTCTATATTACAAGTTGGCTCATCTGCTAGATCAAATGCCTGGCTTGGTAGTTGGTTAGAACAAAAGTATAACGGTGGTTTAAATGTTAAGGTAATGTTTGCACTTGTAACATGGGCACCTTGGTAGGATGGTTTTGGGACTGTTATTGAGTGGATGCAGCCACAGATCACCATTACAGTCATCACTAGTGGAAGCCACAACATCTGTTTCATGTTAGCTCTTCCTGTGTTGGCTATAGTTGAATGGTTGAAAATTTTGTGTTGTTGTTCCACTCTGATAGTTATTCCATCTTCTAACTCTATATATTGTGGTTCCACTTCTTGTTGGGAATCTAATTGTTCAGAGATGATTTTAGTCTCATCTAAAAATATGACTGACTCATTGTCTGTTCACTTGTATTTTCTTTCTCATCTTGGGATGAATCTACCACTATGAGGGACTCATTATCTGAATGGGTTATGTCAATAATTTCACCTTCAATAATTATTGACTCATTATCCGAATGGGTTATATCAATAATTTCACTTTCAATAATTATTGACTCATCGTCTGAACTAGATATTTCATCTTCTCTATCAGAGATAATGTTTGCCTCTGAATCTGTATTTTGATCCAGTTCATTATTTGTTTCTGTGTCATCACTTTCAGATGAGCTTGAAGGTTCATTGAGACTGTAATTACTGTCTGTTTTGAAAGTATTGCTTGTGTCATAACCAGTATCAGAATTAGTAACTTCCATCTCTGAGTCATCACTATCTGAACTTTCTGATGAAGAGTCATGCTGTCCCATCATGGCTATAGTGACTTTGTTTAGTTGAGGTTGCCTTATTCTTTCAGCCAGGTTCCCTTTCCTTCTATCAAATTTGAGAGAACACTGTTTAGCTTCAAAATTGAGGTTTGCTCCCACAGTTTGTAGGAAATCACAACCAAGTATTATTGCTATGTCTAGATTTTCCATAACTATAAATTCTTGTTCCATACTTTCTCCAGCAAATTGGATATTCAGCTTTACGCTTCCTTTTTGCTTTAAAGCTTTCCCATCAGCTGAAGTTATAATTGGTAAGCCAATTGTTTCTTTATCCATAATTGTAACATCCATTAACTTGATTTCTTTTTCAGTAATAAAGGATCTCAATGCTCCTGTGTCACACAAGGCGATGACTTCTTGGCCTTTTTGATTCTTCAAACGGAATTGGAAGTCATTTCTTCCTTCTACCTGAGAAAGATATTGGAGGTGTGTTATTTCCTTCTCCACAAGGTGAAAGATTGTTGTTGCTTCTTTCCCTGTTTCCAACTTATTAGATTCATTGGCTAGTCTTAATCTGCTACCATGTACCAACTTGCATGTATTATCATCCATTTGTATTTCATATATCCAGTTTTGATGATTGACTTTTGTTATTCGGTATGGGCCTAACCATTTTAAAGAAGGGATTTTTGTTATTGCAATTCTTGCAGCATCATTTCTTAAGAATACTTCATCATCAACCTCAAAATATTTTGGAAGATTGAGATTTCTATTCTTTCTTTCCCTATATTGTTCTTTTGCCATGATGGATTTACAGAAGGCTGTAGCTCTTAACTGTACTAATTGCTGCTGGTGATTGAATACAAATAGTACATTTGTTTCAGGAGAGGTAGTATGCATTGTTACATCAATCAGTGTTCTTGTGCTGGTGCCAAAAAGAAGTTCCTGGGGTGGTAGTCTTGTACTTCCTACAGGTGATTGATTCAAAAATGCTTGAATCAAGGGTAGGTTTGCAACCCAGTTATGCTGATTTTCTTCCACCACTAATTTATTGATTTCCTTCCTCACTTCTCTATTTCTTCGTTCAACTAGTCCATTGCTCTGGCTTCTATAAGCTGTTGTTTGGATTTTCTCAATACCTAATACCTTCATAAACTCTTTAAAAGCTTTACCAACAAAGTTTCTTCCTTGATCTGTCAACATTTTTTTGGAATTCCAAAAATGGAAAAAATCTGTTGAAAAGAAGGTTTGCAATTTCTTTACTGTTTGCTGTTGAGTGCATATAAAACTGTGTATCTACTGAAATGATCCACTATCACAAGTATGAATCTGTATGACTTAACCATGGGTAAGGGTCCCATTATATCCATGCTACCAACTCCATTGGTGATGCAGGTAAAGGTTTCTACCAAAGGGTATACTCTACTCCTACCATTCATTTTTCACACAAAGTCAATCCTTTATTGAATTCTCAATCATAATCTTTAATTTTGGGTGCCAAAAGGTCTTTGTAATTATTTGTAATGTCATTCTGGTCCATGTGATTGTGAATTTTATTTTATGGAATTTAGGGAGCAGAGTTAGCATCAAATGTCAGGTAAAACCAGAATTTCTTCTTCAAGGATAATCCAGATCATTTCCTTGTGAACAAACATCTCCATTATGAAAGGTTAAAATTCCAAAATAAGAATAGGTAGCTGACCATCCAATGTTAAATATTCTTTAATGATTTTAAATTCACATCTTTTCTTGCTCTG
>CAJFCJ010000068.1:192267-210417 GCA_904063045.1 Dimorphilus gyrociliatus
TATTTCTGATAGTTCATTTAGAGATGTTCCATCAAGAATATTTCACAATCAGCCTCCAAATACAAAATTGCTTAAAGGGAATTATGATCAACATTAGTCAATTAAACTATGAAGACATTTTGCCCATTTTAACAAACTGGAATATGCAATATGAATATATCTTTGTAATGCAAACTTAAATTCCTAACAAACAAGCTTAT
Source organism: Dimorphilus gyrociliatus (assembly GCA_904063045.1). Lineage (NCBI taxonomy): Eukaryota > Metazoa > Annelida > Polychaeta > Dinophilidae > Dimorphilus > Dimorphilus gyrociliatus. Next base: position 192,468 of record CAJFCJ010000068.1, read on the forward strand.
GGAGTAGCTCATTTTTAAAAGACAATTTGGAACTTGTAAGAATGTTATAATAGCCATTCCATTTGGCACTAAACTGATTTCATCAAGCAAAGATATTCAAACTGGCAACTAGGAACCAAGCTACTGTTCTAGACATGACTGACATGAAAAAATTGGGATTTACAGATAATCCAACTGGAAATTCAAAATCAAAACATCTCACAAAGAAGGCACAAGAATTTTCCATTGATTTAGTGATGAAAACATTGCAGAGAATTATTAAAGATGAGACAGAAGAGAAAATGGACAAAGATATATCAACTAATAGGGTAATACCATTATCTGGATTTAATTTCAATCAACAATTAAATACTCAATATGTTGTTAATTTAAGCAAATATCAGATCCCTAATGATATCAATAATTTTTTAAATCTGGGTTTAAAGTTTGTATATGAAAGTATAAAACCAAAAAAATGGAAGCAATATACATTATTTAATTTAGAAAGATTTTTTAAAAAAGTATCAGTCATTAAGAAACTAAATAAATCAACAAGTGAGGAAAATCTTAGATGTATTAATTATCAATGGATACCAAAAGGATATGAATCAAATGTTACATGTATTGAGGAACAGGATGATGCTGATGATGATAGTGATGATGATGATGAGGATAGTGATGAAATGTTACAATTTTTTAAAGAATGCAGAAAAACAATTCAAAATACCTTCTTTAAAGAGAACTTCAGGATTTTAAAATTTGACAAACAATTCTTTCAATCTCTGACAAAATTCCTTTCATTAAACATTGTAATTAAGCCAGCTGACAAAGGATCTTGTATTGTAATACAAAACACTGATGATTATATTTACATGTGCAATAAATTACTTTCTAATAAAAAGCAATATTCCAAACTAACAACAAATTCTAATGAAAATGTTTGTCATAATAATTTCTTAAAAAAATCAGCATTGTATTATAAAGATTTAATTAACACATTTAGAGTTACTTTGGATGAAAAAGAATGTAAACATTTGTTAGAATCTGTCTGTTTAAAGAAAAACTCTTTTTACAAAAGAATATTTTATGGATTGCCTAAAATACATAAAGAATCAGATCAATGGCTTCATAGTGGAAGGATTCTTAGAGGAAGACCTGTTGTTAGCAATTTAAGAACAGAATCTTATGAAATATCCAGATTTATATCACACCAACTGAAACCAATTAGTATGCTACATTCTTCATATATTGGTAATTCTCAACAACTATTGGATGAACTTAATAGAATTACAATTCCAAATGATGCTCTCTTAGTGACTCTGGACATTAAAAGCATGTATACAAATATTGATACTTATACTGGTTTGAAAGCTATAAAATATTTTTTTGAAAAGTATCCCTCCAAGCAAAGACCTGATAACTTTCTTATTCAACTACTAAAGTTCAACTTATATAAGAATCATTTTAAATTCTTAAACCATACATACTTACAAAAGAGTGGTTGTGCAATGGGTCAAAGCTATGCTCCAGCTTATGCAAACTTATGGATGGCTTGGGTGGAAGAAATCTACATTTCTAATATTAGGCCTAGACCTCTTTTTTACAAAAGATATTTGGATGATATTTTCATAATTTGGACAAGCAGTATTGCTGAATTTCACAGCTATCTTCAGAAAGCCAATAACATACTGAAGAATTTAAAGTTTGAAGAAAGAATTAGCCCTGAATCTATTAATTTCCTAGATTTAACACTCTTCAAGGGAACAAGATTTTTGTCAACAAATCAGTTGGATCATATGACCTTCTTCAAAAATTGTGAAACATTTCATCAACTTCATAAGACTTCTCTGCACCCTAAACACATCTTCAAAGGACTTTTAAAATCTCAATTCCAAAGGTTTCTTAAAAACAGCTCTTCTCCATTTCTATTCCTGCAAACTTCTCAAACTGTGATAAAATCCATTTTAAATCAAGGCTACAGCAGCAAAGAAATAAAAAAAGCAATGCTTTCAGTAATAAAAGATCAATTGAAGAAAGAAAACTATGAAAGAATGTTGGAAGAAAATCAAAAGAAACACTTCAATATCCCAAAGAAATTGAGAGTATATTTTAACATGGCAGAAAAGATATTCTGTCCTCTAAAAATGAAATTCATTTTTAGAAAAAACTGTGTTGATTTAATCACAAAAAACTCAAAAATATTTCTACTACAATGTAAAGAATGTGGACAAATGATGTATTTCACAATACAACAGCAATATACAAATTACAGCATCTTCCAAACACTTACACACCTTTTGTCAAGAAAATATGTGGAATTGAGGAATGTTGAGCTTGTTGAAAATTTTATCCAACATCAGCATTTTGCAGAAAATCAATTTAATATCACAATATTTCCATATGAACAATTACAAAGAGACAAATCACCAATTGAAATGAATAGACACATTTATGAGTTGAATATGAAGGATATCATGTATGACCCTTTTGGTTTAGTCAGATATACAAATTGTCAAATTTACACAAAGCTACCATTAATTATGCCACATAGAAATGACCTGGGACCAGTCTTACAAAAGTTTTCAAAGATTTATAGAAATTTAAGTAATAAGAATTCAATATTTAAAAATATTCCTCTGATATTTGCTTTTACAAACAACATGAGTAGTTACTTTAAATTGATTCATAAAAATATATATTTCAAACAGAAACTAAATAAATCCACTTCCTTATTTGATAAGAGTAATGCTACTGATAGAGATTCAACAGAAAAACACCAAGCCTCAATGAACAAAACTGGAACTAAGTCAATTAAACATTTTTACAAAAAGAAGAATACAGAGGAAACATCAACTATTAGCTTGCCTTCTCCACCAGAAAAAAGACCAAAATGTGATACAATAACAAGAAAATTCACTACAAAGAGAAAAATAGATAATGAAACAGATGAACAACAATCAGTTGTAGAACAAAAGATTAAAAGGACAGGAAGAAGAATTAAGAAGAAAGTATAAACATTGTAGAATTTTTAATTAGTTTGTTTTGCATATTTGTTTTGTTTCTTCAAAATTTATATTTTGTTATATAAACAAAATTATATCAATTTGTGTATTCTTAGTTTCTTTTATTCAAATGTTCATGTTGTTTTTTTTATGTAGAATATACATAACATATTATATTACATTTTTCCTTATATATAGATTTTCTAAAATGGCAAACAACCTTCCACAAAACCAAATTGAAATGATAGAAAATGATGGAAATTTAATAAACCACACTATAGATATTGAACATTTTTTACCACCTTCTTTTGAACAATTTTTCAACTTTAGAACATTTTATAACCATCTTTTAAGATTTAAAAGAGATGACAAAAACCATCCTCCTATATTTGATGGAAATAAATTTGAAAAACTTGCAGTAGACAAAATGATAAAATTCAAAGAATTTTGTGATGAAAAAATGTGGCTTGTTCAAGAACACCAACCACATAACTTAAACAAACAACAACTTGGAGAAATAATATTAAGACAATTGAATAGCACTGATCATATTGTAAAGTTTTTCAATACAATCAAAGTTAATAGAATAAATCATCCAAATATTAATGAAATGATGACATCTTTCACAGAGATTGGAGTGAATCTAAGAGAAGAGGAAGTTGAAAATCTTATGAAAATTCAACAGCCTGGAGTTGAATTAACAAACAATTATAATTTGCTTCTGCTGACAGATGGCAGTTTGGGTGATTTAGATTTGCTTCAAATAGAAGATGTTAAGAGAAATATAAATTTTGGTGGAAATATTTTAATTATAAACATTTCTGGTCTATCATTTAAAAATTGCAAAGAAATTTTATCAAAATGGAATATAAAAGCTACAGTTGTAGCCCTTCATATTCTTTTTGATATCATTAATGATGTTGATGAGAATTTTCCAGATATTTACAAAAACAATGGAAACTTTAAAGAATGTCTCCTATTTATAAAATACAATGTTCGAAATCATATAAATAATCAATTACCACCACCAGAAAATTTATGAAAAATGTTCACAAATGTTTTTTATATCAATAGCATTATAAGAGGAGATCCTTTTCATAGACGAATGCAGCAGGGAAAGATCTCTTCATTAAGAAATGTTGTTCAACAACTGATTTTTAATGAAATTTTAGTGAACACAAAAGAAATGATGGTTCAGCAACAAAGAAGGACTGGAAGAAGGAGATTAAATAGACAAAGATATCAGTGAGAATTGCACAAATCATTCATATTATATATTATTGCTTTCCATGTCTTTTTTATGCAAACATATTATTTTATATTTCATTGAAAAAACATTCATATAATAACTATGTATTCATCTTAGTGCAGGATACAAATTTTACAAACAAAAAAATAACAAAGCAGCAATTTAATTATGTCACTTAAAAGTTAAATATATTATTGTGCAACATGCTTGTCATATTCACAACCTAGATATTGAATTATCAGTCCATATGAAAGTGAGGGAAGCTCCAGTGTTTTCATTTAAGAATCATTTTTGTTTATCTATAATATTCTGAATTAAATATGTTCTAATTGATATACTTTGAACAATTCTTTAATTAACACTATAAGATCTATCAGACAATTTGGATTTTATATTCTACTCTCACACATTATACATAACCAAACATTTAAAACAAAAAGAATTACAGCAAAAATTCATGCAAGGAAGGATACAATTATAGAATTGGTCCTATCCTCCCCTTCATGATAGTATTTAGGTTAAGCTATCCTCTGAAATGACCCTGATGAGTCTTTGCTAAAGGGGAAGACGAAACCATGGTAGGTCAACCATACTTGGTTCCATTTCACTTAATACTAGATATATACTACATTAAGACATTAAATCATCAATCAACTTGAGATGTGAAGACTACTTGATTCATATTGTGCAATAAGTTCTTACTCTAGCAACTCCTCAATAGCTACACCAACCCTTAGCCAAAGCTTGGTTATAAGTGTGTGTGCACTTTTGGGATTACCAGGCTGTACTGATTGTGCTAATCCCTAACCCCAAGACCTAACCCTGAGTTGTGTGAGTGGCCTAACCCTAATCCTGTGGACATTTTCTCTTGTGGACATTTTCTCCATAAACCTTTGAAATGGTGCAGAAATTGCAAAATGTGCCAGCATAATAACAAGACAAATGCCCAAAAGATATTTCATGATTTGAAAGTAGCTTTCTTAATCAATTTGAATAATGTGAAAGTTGAAAATGATATGATATAAATTTGATATAAATATATGACAATTTCAGGACATTTTGCCACTCAATAATTTGTAATAGCAGGTTGCCAAATTACCAAACTAATGTCCAATGTTGAAAGGGTAGAGTGCTGTCTAAGTAAGGTTGTTTCCAGTTGATCTTTCCAGTTTAAGGTAATACAGTTGGACTATAACAGCAAGGGTTTATATGCATGTAGGTTTGTCTCCAATATACAATCATCACTTTACTGTTAGTGGTCTATGAATAATATGTTACAAAGTTCAACACTTGAGATAATTAATTAACCATACTTTGGCCAAACCCTTTCAAAAGCTTATCAATCACAACTTGGCCAACACTTAGTGGCACTTAAAGTTGAACCTTATGTATGACCAGACAAGGTCAGAATTTGGCTAAATGGTGATTGTATTTCTCTCAAAGGTTTTTGAATAAGTAGTACACAGGTATAAAATAGTAACAGATTAATTTTTGTTTACAGCCTTCAGAAGCATATTACACAGTATTGAGTTATTGAAGTCTTAAACTGGTTTTTTTGCTATTCATTTTATCATAAACTCCATATTGTCAAAAAAATATAAAAGATATATATATGTATATATATCAACTAGAATATTTTATACTTTCACACATTTCAAATCATGAAATATCTTTTGGGCATTTGTCTTGCTATTATGCTGGCACATTGTGCAATTTCTGCACCATTTCAAAGTGAATTGATGGAGTTATTGGATGGAAGAGATGAAGGATTGATGGAAACTCTTCTTATGAGAGAATTATTGGAGAAGGTATTATATATAGAAAATTTATTCCATAAGCTTTATTTGTACTTTTCCTTTCAGCGATATACTAGCAGAAATTCTTGCCTACATTGCAAACGACAATTTTTTGAGAATTGTAATTCAAGAAGATCATATTGTCTTGCAACCTATAATATATCTTTCTAATATCAGAAAGAAGGGGAGAAAAGCTTATGTAAAATTAACAAAAGCTCCACACATTAAGGAAAAACACTAGAATGCATAATTTTTTGAGAGTAGAATGTTTTTATTACATCTGATATTTTTTCTCTTTAATACATATTTTACAAGATTTATGATTACTTGTATTGTACTTTGTTGTATTGTGATTGTAGGAATTTTGTTCTCATCCCAAACATATTTGTCCATACCCCTCATTTAATATTACACCAAAGCACTTGTCCAAATAGAACCTCAACAAATGAATGATATTTGTCCAAAGTTTTATATCAAACTTTCAACAAAAAGCCAGTGTTTTCCAAATAAGATATGTATTGAATATTCTGAGCTTTTATCTCTATCTGTACCCAGCTCACAATGCTATTGTTAAGTATTCATATTAAATAGTATTGAATTAAGTCTATGGTTTTCTAAAAGAGCATCTATATTGAACTGAAGTATCACAATTTATTTTTAAACATTCATTTTTTCACTCACACAGTACTGTCACATATTTTCCCTTTTATACCTCTCACAGTTACCCTTGTCATTTAAGTGTGGGCCTGATTCTACTCATCTTCAATATTACTAAAAAGATTGAGGGAAACCTCAATTGTAATTCAGACCACATGTTTTTCATTGCTGATTGTAAAAAGTGTAATTGGGCTATGGCTAGCTTCACCATATCTCCACTACATAGAATGTCTGGCTCTTTTGCAAATACCAACACTCTGAATCTATTAGAATGTTGGCCATCCCCATGGTGGCATATTAAAACAGTCTTCAATAAACCACAAAACAAATTCTCTATTGTGAATAACATAGAGAGCCTGAACAACAGCAATGACACAATTCTCACCATGGCCAATAGCTGGGTGGGGGATGATCAGGATAGTAGTTTTGCAGGTATTAATCTCCTATTGGAGATACAGAGAGAAATTGACAGTGAATGAAAATTAATAGGGCTAGTTATTGGCTGAGTAGGGATTGAACACCTCTTTAATGGGGAACAGGTTGTGGTAGTTGGCAGTGAACAAACAGTTCCCCAACAAAAACACCACATCTGGTTCTTATATCCTAACCCTAAGCTATAGCCCCCTAAAAAGATACAAATTAGTGAAACTTTACAACCAACCCTAACCTAAGATAATGGAACCAACACTTAACTTAGCAGAGAAGAAGGTACAGACTGGACAGACATGGGACCTGTTCAGAACAAATTGTTAAATAAAAAATGGGGTAATTTGTGGGGAGACACCTCTCTATGAGAGAACAGATGGTTGACAGTTGGCAGTGTACTGCTCTTGCTGGCAAAATCTATGCGTTTGCAAGTTATAACAATACTGGTTCTACTCGAACCTTTAAACAAATGTTTAAATTAAAACAGTTTATTCGCAATAATAATACTTAAGCAAGTAACAATATGAGAGTTCGATAGCAGAGTAGATAGTTTGTAAAAGCAGGTTGCCAAATTACCAAACTGTCTTCCAATGTTGAGGAGTAGATGGATGGTTCCAGTGGAGGTTGTTTCCAGATGATTTTCCCAGGTCCTTGGGTCCAGATGGAAGCTGCATGCCAAATGAGAATAATGAGGATTTATATACTTTGAGGTTTGTCTCTGACATCCAATCATCACTTTACAGTTGCCAAAATGTGTAGTTCATATTTATCTTTAGTAACAGGATGTTACAAGGTTCAACATTTAGGAAGGTTAATTGAATTATAACTTGGCCACACCCTAGGCAAGTTAATTAAATTATAACTTGGCCAAACCTTTATTGGTAATTAAAGATGAGCCTTCAAGCTGACTAATCAGACTTATGTTTGGCCAATGTTATAGCATTTTCTTGCGTAGGTTTTAAGATGTACATGTATATGTTGCATAAAATAATAGAGTTCAAGCATGTAAAATATAACCAAAGTTGTACAGCAGTGAACAAAAGTTCCCCAACAACATGGGTCTACAGACCTTATGCTACATAGTACACAAAGGATATATATATATCAATGAGTTAGTTTTGATCCAAAAAAATCAGTGCTGTGGCAAAAATTCCCAATTCTGGGCCGTTTAGGAGTTTCGTTATGCGTCATCCTAGATGTTTCAATTTTGTTGGAGGTGATAGAGCTCAAAAAGAGCTTTTCACTGATATGCTACACGACCATGTAGCTTTTACAGTTCAGGAGTGGCTGAGCTTCGAAAATCAAAAATTTTCCAAGTTCAGGTAGAAAAATAAAAATATTTCTTTCTGTACTTTGTTGTATTGTAATTGTAGGAATTTCTGGTTCGTCACAACTGTAATTGTCCTTTCCAATCATTTACCAACTTGCCAAAGTACTGGTCCAAATAGAACCTTTAAAGTTCGTCCACAAATAGTCTAACAAAGGCAATTTCGGTAGAAATTGATTAACAAAACACCAGTATTTCGTCCAAAGAATATGTATTGAGTAAAATGAGCTTCTAGTTCTAAACAAGCTAGTTTAAACAACTAGCTGATGGTTAGAAAACTGAACTATCAACTGTTAATTTCATAGGGTTTATATACTCTTTTAAGGGTTGATAGTTCACAAATTTCAATGTTCACAAAAACAAAAGTAACATTTGAAGACAAAGAAAAGTTGTAAATATGGTCATGTTTTTATTGTTTTCCTCTTCTAAATAATAGTTGAATTTCGAAGGTTGGAGAGTTGCATAAGATGTAACAATTTTAGTAGGACAAGTCCAACAATCAAGAAAACATGTAGATTGTATATTTGACCGTTTTTATATTCTACCTTAATAATGATATTCAATTGATTGAGTTAGTAAATTTAGCATCAGCATATAAGGAGGAAGTATATCTGATTAATGCATGTTAAAAAGAACAGTATTGTATATACAATACTGTTGAATAGTGAATATAATCTAAACTTAGAATTGAAGCATAATTGATAATTAATTGAACTAGTTTTAGTTCGAAATCATAAATTTATGGATTAATAAATTGTAATATTAATGCTAGGTTGCAAATAGCAAATATTCTTATATAATTCAATAGGTTTTATTACTGCATAATGTGTATGCACTGCCCTATACGAAACTAGGTCACTACTGCTTATCTTTATCAGTGCTATCTGCATAGTACAATACTGGTTCAATACTACTTCTCTATTGTAGAATATAGCTGACGAATGTATGTGTACACTTTCTATCTTTCCGACGTAGGGGCAAGCTTGGATTCAAGTTTGAAAGCAATCTGACGATTTTGAAAAATTGGCCTTCACTGAGGCTCTGGACTTGTAAAGATTTCTCGAAAATCATTAATTTTCTAAGTTCTTTGTCAGGTTAATTACCTGTAAAAACGTTACATTCGCCTGGGTACTTAGAAAGATTTTGGAAAAAATATTTCCGAAAATATTCTAAGTCCAGCCTAACACAGTGTTAGGTTTTGGACTTAGAAAAATTTCGACTGAAAAAAGTCGATAAATTTTTCAAAAATATTCTAAGTCCAAACTGGAGGTGAAATCACCCCTTATCTTAGATTCAGTTATATTTCATGGTGAGGTAATGAATAGGGCTCTGGACTGCCCCATGCAAATAGGATTGGCCATATATGTACAGAGAGGAAGGAACATAGAATTGAATCTAGGTCTTCTTCTGTTACATTTTATGAAAAGTGACTTACCTGATTGTTATACCTGCGATTTTTGAAAGGTTACCCTCTAATTACTATAGAACGTAGGGTCGAGATACTGGTAATAGAGTCTAAGGCTGCCAGTCAGCCATCCTCACCTACCACCGTTAACTTCAAAGCTCCATAGCTCCGCAACAGCTGGGCCGATTTCTTTCAAATTTTGCACAGTTGCTCAGTTCAATTAGATCTAGCACTGTGTAAAATTTCATAACAATCGGAGCAAGTTGAAATTTCAACTTTCGTCAGTGGTCGACTTGCTTTACTGACCACCAAGTAGGTGATTTGTAGTGAAAAAAGTGTGGGATTGAACCAGTACCTACCCTAAGGTATAGTAAGCCTCTCAGAGATCAGTCTGGTGGCAATCTAACCAGCCACTTTTCCCCTCTCACTTGATAAAGGAGGAATACCTCCGAAATATTGTGAGTTTTAATCTGGTGACATTGTTTTAGTTGCTAAATACAGGTTCTCTTCACCTTGTGGAGAATTTGTAAGTGGTTTTGTTGGAGATACAGTTACAGCTTAGGCTGGGAATTGCTACTCAAGATAGCAACTCCTCAATACTACACCAACCCTTAGCCAAAGCTTGGTTATAAGTGTGTGTGCACTTTTGGGATTACCAGTCTGTACTGATTGTGCTAATCCTAACCCAAGACCTAACCCTAAACCCTAACCTAACCCCAAGACCTAACCCTAACCTAACCCTTTTATTTAAAAAGAAAAAGGTATATAAAAATGAAAACAAATAAATCTCTATAATCTAGAATTAAAAACATATGAAATGAAAAATAATGATAAAGTCTATATAATTGTTTCAAAAACTGCTTCAGAAGTTTCAAGAGACAAGTTTGTTCTTTTTATATTCTTTGAATATGAAGTCTATGAATTGGAATTTTGCAATCCTAAATGTACTTTCAACTCTAGTAGTAGAAAGTTAGCAGTCAAAGAAAAAACACACCAAAATCAAAGTTTAAAACAATTTCATACATTAATTAAGTATATGTCATTTAAAAAATATTAATTATTATAATGAATTATATAAGAAAATGTATTATTTTTTAACGCACCATAACTCAAAAACTATAAGAGATAATTAAAATCTGTAAAAAGATTTGAAATTGGCATATCAATATTAGTCTATGTACAAAATTTGAATACTCTGTGATTATTAGTAAGAAGTTTAGTTTTTGATGATGAATATTTCAATGTTAAAAACAGAGTTTATATATAACATTCATAGGAATGCATATCTTAGCAACTACTGGACCAATTTTAATCAAATTTGAAGTAAATTATTGTCAGAATAAATATTACCAATTAGAAATATATTCGTTCTATTATTCAATATATCCTATTTAAAAAATAATATTATATACTATAAATTATATATGGAAAATGCATTAAACTTTAACGCACCACAACTCAAAATTATGAGAGATAGTTGAATTCTGTAAAGAGATTTGAAATTAGCATATCGATATTAGTCTATGTACAAAATTTGAAAGCTCTGTGATTATTAATAATAAATTTAGGTTTTTTTGTGACGAATATTTTCTTCTTTATATTAGCCTGTAATAGTGTTACAGTACAACATTCAAAAGAATCCATATCTCAGCAACTACTAGGCCGATTTTGATCAAATTTGAAGCAAAATTATTGTCAGAAGATGTTTTATAAACTTTATAAAAGAATAAATAAGAAAATATGTAAGACGGTTGTTTAAAATTGAAAACTAAAATTTATTAGAAAAAGGTAGAAAAAACTACAAAAGTTGAAATACACAAAGATATATATATATAGAAAAAAAGTACAAGAAAAAGAGAAAACTGAATATAAAAGTTAAAAACATATATACAAATAAAAATGAAATAGAAAATATTGTTTCTAAACCAATTTCTTTTCCAAAAAAACATATTTTATAAATTTAAGAAACATTGTCTGCTCTTTTTTATATTTGTTTGGGTCAAAATCAATTAAATGAAAGCCACTCCAACCCAAATTATTTTCTATCCTACTTGGAAAATATTTTTTTAAAAAGTAGATATCCTTTGGCATATTAGGTTTTCACTTTAAAAAGTCAACAATTTCAAATTTGAGTTTCTTTGGATATTCTTTCAAAATCACAATAATTTTTTTATCCTTTAAAGGCCACTCAACCAGCAAATGTGGAAAAGTATTGAATGATAACTTTTTGAATAATAATAATTGAACATTTTTAATATTATTTTTTTGAAAAATTTTTTAAAATCTGGAACTTTAATGTCAGTAAAATAGTCTGATATAATTACAGTTTCTGTACAAAAATCCATTGTGGGGCAAATGTTTTTAAAATTTTTCTTTGTTTCCTTTTTGGACCTAATTGCTAAATGATTGTTGTTTTCCAAATTAAAATACCTTTCATTAGCATCTTTAATTTTTTTACAATTTTCATTATCATTTTCATTTCAATTTGATATTGGTATTGGTGATGAAGTTGATGTGGGTGCAAAATGGCTTGTTTCATTCTGGTTTTGATTATCAATTATCAATGTTGAATTGAGTTGTTCATTTACTTCTGGTTCAACAAGTTGATCAAAATACATTTCTTTGATTTCAGCAATTACATCATTAAATATTTCAGCACCCTCCATACAATTGGGTTTACTCTTTAGTACTTGATAAATGACATATGGTAAGGAATTCTCCACTTGTCAACAACTTGCAGGAGTTTTAAGAAGAGGTTTTAAATAAAAAAATTGATTTAAGTCAATTTGTTCTTTGTAATAATTCTTGATCTCAGTATTGACATTCTCTTGAAATTCCTCAAAGTGAAGTTTGATTCTGTTATATAGCTTTTTGTGTTCATAAATTTTTAAATTTCCAAGTAATGGATAACTCAAAATATGACTATTGAAAAGAGTCTCAAAAGATTTTCCAAAATTATTGTTCATTGAATTAAAAACAATTAATAGAATATGCTTGATTTGTATCAAGAGACTATTATAAGTAAAACTTGTAAATGTTGGGTTAATTTTTTCTGGATGGGGATATCTTTGAAAAGTCATATTCAGTAGCTGAGAAAAGGAAAAAACACTCTCAACATATTGAACAAAAAGCAACAAAAATAAGCATTTTTAAACAATAAATATATAATGAAATTTTGTAAATAGATTTGTTTTTGGCGTATGGAAATTAATCTATGTACAAACTTTCTAAATAAATTAGTTTTTTACCTGATGAATGTTATTATATACCACCTATGTTGAGTAGATTGGCAAAAAATAAACCAAATTTCAAATCTCTATCTTAATTATTAACGGAATTAAAATTTTTGTGACGAAAATAAAATATAGGCTGATATTTGATATACTGTCCAAAAGTAACTTATCACTCTTGATAGAAATTATCAATAATTGAAAGGGAAATAATTGTTAAGAATTATTAAAAAGCAATAGACAATAATCTATATATTTTTATAGATACAAACTTACAAAAATTAATTACAAACAATGAATTAAATGGGGTAAATTAACAAATTTACTTACATTTTGTTGTGTTCTATAGCAGACAGAGTGACCAAATAACATTGAGTTCGTAATATTTAAACTACTTAACAGACACCTCTGTGGTACATTTTTTTTTAATATATTGCTAAACTTGAAAAAAAAAATTTTTGTTTTAAAAAAAAAGGGTTCATACTAAACTTTGATTCACTGTCGCTCGGAAATGGTGAGAGATAATTGATTTCTGTAAACGGATTTGGAATCGGCATACCCAAATTACTATATATACTGAATTTCAAAGCTCTAACTTGAATATTAAGAAAAAAAGTTTTTTTCTGACGAATATTTTTGTTATATATAAGGTTATACAGTGTTTATATATAGCGTTCATAGAAAAAACTAGATCTCAGCAACTACTGGGCCGATTTTGATCAAATTTGAACCAAAATCATTGTCAGAAAAAGTTATTGGCTGTTGGCAATACATTCGTTATATCAAAAACATATTTCCAACTGAAAAAATAATATTATTGGTAATGAATTGTATAAAGAAAATGTAATAAAGTCTATCACAATAACTGTGAAAGATAATTGATTTCTGTAAAAAAATTTATGATTGGCATAATAATATCAGGTTTAAGTACAATTAAAAAGATATAATTAATTATTTCCTGTTGAAAAAATATTTGTAAATATTATTGAAAATTCTGTAAGTGTTTGGAGAAAACTATGTAGTACATGGTATAAGTTTAAGTATAAACTGGTAGGTAAGAAGAAATTTACATATACAGTTTCCTCTCTTTCTCCCTCTCTCTCTCTCTCTCTCCCTCTCTTTCTTTCTTAAGAAATTTCTAATCTAATTTCTTATTGTAAATCCAATAAGATCACGTGACAAAAATGTAAAATAAATAGTCAATTGCCTGATTATTTCTCTTCTTTTTATAAGACTTTTTTAATTAACTACAAAGTAGTAATTAAGTAAGTTAGGAGGAGAAGAGTATACTGCAAAGCAACATATGGCGCGCCACTGCAAATATTGATTGAATATAACCTATTATCATACCCCTGACCTTTCAAGGAAAACAAAAGATTATAGATTTACAATACTTGACATAAAAAAAAATATTCAGTTACATTTAGAAGAAGATTCTCTATTTTAAAATTTTCAATGTCAAGGACACACTTTCTAAGAGATTTTACAAACAAATAATAAGTAATATATTATCTTTCATTCCAGCTATACATTAAAAAATAGATGATAGATGTCTCTAGTGTGTATGAGAAATTCTCTCCTCACAAGCGTTACAGTGGATAATCTTCATTGGGAGAATTGATTGTTCTTGCTTTAAAGTTTAGGTATTTGATAATGTTTAGAGTTTGGAGGATTTCTATTCATTTCAAATTCCATATTGGTATAGGTTGGTAAAACTTCATAGACGTTTGGATCTTCAATTTCCAAATCTGTGTAGAGATTATTAAACACAACATTTTCTGAATGTTTAGATGAATTTAAATCAAAATTTTACTACTGGCTCCATCTACATTACAAAATTTATCCGAATTGGTATTGAGGCATTGTTGATTGAAATACATTTGATTTTGTATTTGTTCTCCTCCTCTTGACTTTTTTCGTTCTCGATAAAGATAAATAATGAGGCTGATAGCAAAGGACAGAAAAGCTAGAACCAATATAGAAGCCAACAGTGGAATATACCAGGGATATGGTTATGGTTGGGGTTAGGGTTAGGGTTAGGTAGGTTACTTTTTGATTTAGCTTAGTTAATGTTGTTGAATTTTGATTAGGGTTTGGCCTAGTTGAAGCTAGGTTAAAGACAGCGTTTGGCATGGTTGAAGCTAATTTACTGATAGGTTTAGGCCTAGTTGAAGCTATTTTATGGATAGGGTTAGGCCTAGTTGAAGCTAATTTACTGATAGGTTTAGGCCTAGTTGAAGCTATTTATGGATAGGGTTAGGCCTAGTTGAAGCTATGTTATGGATAGGCCTAGTTGAAGCTAGGTTAAAGATAGTGTTTGGCATGGTTGAAGCTAATTTACTGATAGGTTTAGGCCTAGTTGAAGCTATGTTAAAGATAGGTTTAAGCCTAGTTGAAGTTATTTTATGAATAGGGATAGGCCTAGTTGACTTTGCCTTAGTCGATGCTGAAATATTTGAAAGAGAGCAATCTTCGCCATAATAATTTGTTCGGCATTTTGCCCAAAATTCTAAATTAAAGACACTTCTTGAATTCTGAAAATATTTTCCCCTTAGCCAAGATTTTTTCCTTTCCCCATTTGGCCTAGTTCGTAAATGAAATTGGAAAGTATCAATGAAATCAGGTTGGCTGTAGATATCGTGATCGCGAACGTCTATATCAACAATTAATCCACCCTGAAATTGTTAATAGGATGATAGAAGAGAGGAATAATTAAATGAAAACTGGTAAACAAGCCTGATATTCCCTGTCAATTTCTATATGATAAGGTTGAAGACCAGGAAAGTGTGTAATTGTATAATAATTATTTTTTTCAAATGTAACCATGCGACCAAGAGAGCATGTTTTGCTGTTAGGGTTAGGGTTAGGGTTAGAACCTTTATTCTATGTTTTTTACTTACTTTTCATATAGTTTGGAGAGCAAACATAAAAGATAGGATCGCATATTTTTTTTACTATCAGGAAGAAATGGTCCAGTATCGCAAATACCTCCACTATAATCTCTTCCATTTCCTCTCCATTTCAATAGATTTACATAAAAATCACCTACAATTTCACCATCAACTCTCCATTGCTGATCAACATGAATTTATATTTAACTATGTATATTATATTTATATATTTACATGAATAATCGAAATTATTACAAAGTAGAAGGTACAACAAATTTTCATCCCTCCAGAGAAATAATCAATACTCAAGATAAAGATGAGAGAGAGAGAGAGAGAGAGAGACAGACTAACAGATAGAGAGAAATTGACTATTTATTTTTACATTTTTGTCACGTGATCTTATTGGATTTATGATAAGAAATTAGATTAGAAATTTCCAACATTATAATTTATTTATTAACCATTGAAAAAGTGCATTAATTACAAACAATTACAAACTAGATAATATATTTGCAGATACTCAATTAATTCATTTATCTCTGTAATTTATATTTTTTCAGTAATCGCTAAATTTTATAAGGTTATTAACCATGAGTAATTCTATGGAAGGCCATAGAAAGAGTACCTGAGAAAGACTGACCCTTGTAACATCCTGTTATGAAAGACAATAGAGAACCACACCTTAATATTGTTAAGTCTATTGCTCTAGAAGACGAACAATTGACTTAATGCAATTAGCAAGCAACTTAATGCAATTACCAATGATATAAATGGTATTTGCCCCACCCATTGCAAACCAATGATTGGCCACTTCCAACTCATGAAAACAGATATAAACAGCTAGATCCTCAGTCTCAGAGAGGAACCAACCACCTGACTTCCCCTCCATTTCAACTCTACCTACAACCTTCTTGGGACAAGACAACCCTTCTCAGGACCAGTACCCCTCTGGATCAACATTGGTTCTGCAAATTGGCCTAAGGTGCTCTTGAGACCCTCCTGTATTATCTTAACTTCATTCTGCTAGCTGCTTAAGTATTTTAGTTTGAATAAATTGTTAAAATTTAAACATTGTTGTTTAAAGGTTCGACTAGAACCAGTATTGCTTAATTCCCTTGTTTATGTATCAACCAAGCAAAAGTAGTACAAACTTGGCGCAGTCAACAGGATGCAATTTCAATTCAATTATTCTACTAAACTAAAGATATGGCAACTGGAGGAAATGGTGATAGAGATGATGTTAGTTCAGAGAGTACAAACAGCCCACAAACTCCAAGAATCACAATCCAGGAAGGAAGAGCCACTGACTATCAACAGAAATTACTCAATGATTACCATTTATTGGTAGAGGATATGAAGAGAAACAATATTACCTTGCCCATGGCTTATGATACTGGACAAGATCCTCCTAGGAATAATCCAAATCCAGACATCAAGACCCTTATTCAAACACTTCGAGCAGCTTGGGATCATCCTCAACAGACCATACTCAGGGCTTATGATGGATCAAGGGAATGCTCTAAATTTAAAGAAGAATTTAATCAAGCATGTCAAGCATATGGATGGATAGAACCAGACATAATTAAAGCAAATCTTATGGACTATTTAACTGGACCTGCAAGAGATTTGGTATTGGCTCTGGATGGAAATCCTACTATTGGAAGAATTTGGGAAGCTCTTCATAATGAGTTTGACCCTGATCCCAGAGAATATCAGGAAAGATTAAATAACCTCAAGCAAATGAATGGAGAAAGTATAGTACAGTTTGTCAATTGAGCTAAACAACTAATCAAAAATCTCTCTCCTCCCAGACCATTAAACCCAGCTTTTGAAAGTACCTTGAAGGAACTAAAATTAATGGAAATTATACAGAAAGGATTACAAGCAGATATTTTACATTTGGTAAATACCCTGCACCCTAGATTGCATTCACTAGCACAACTATATGAAGCTGCTAGGAATGCAGAAATCACACCTTGAAACTTAAC
>CAJFCJ010000069.1:0-58096 GCA_904063045.1 Dimorphilus gyrociliatus
AAAATTTTCTCATTCTAATTAATCCATTTCTTTATCGTAGATGCAACAATAACGAGTGTGTAAATTTCAGTGATATCTGCAATAGCGAAAGAAATTGCCAAGATTATAGCGATGAAATATGTTTTTCGCAACATTCGATTGACGATAGATACAAGAACAGTTTGCATATCTTTTTATATTGGGAGGAAATAATCCCATTTGATTAAGCCTAAGTTATCTAATTAACAGATTGTAATAAGGATTATCAAGTGAAATGCGAAACGAAATGCTTAAGTAAAGGGTTAAAATGTAATTTTATGAACGATTGTTCAGATAGGAAGGACGAGAAGGGATGCTATTATATATATGTTTATATGGATAATCCGATATCGGATTACGGAAAATGCATTATAAAATATGATACAATGCATAATCTTCTAAGCAAAATTCGTTTTCCTTTCGATACTTTATTGTTTTGCAATGATTTTCATTGTACAAAATCGCAATATAAATGCTACTACGCGGGGTATTGCATCGATATTGATAGGGTTTGCGACGGATTAAATCAATGTCCCAACGGTGATGATGAAATTTTTTGCGGTACAATAAAATATAATAAGCAAAATTTATGATAATCGAAAAATGTTCATGTGCAGACAAATACATTGCGAAAGGATTCTTTAAATGTAGGAATGAGAGTATCTATCTACGAGATGAACAACTCTGCAATAAGAAATACGATTGCCAATATGGAAGTGACGAAATATTCTGTTCAAGACCTCTAAAATTATACGCCGACATATGTAGTTACAAATATGAATATTCATTAATCTGTAAGAATAATAGATCAGTTAGAAGGATAAATTTTGCTAACGAAATCAAAGTATTATTGCTCGATGGAAATTTTGTACTGAATTTGCCAAAATTCTTGTACTTGAATATCTTTGTAATTGAATTGGTAAAAAATGATTATTTATATAAATTAAACGAAATCTCAATGCCAAACATTTTTGCCATTGATATTCATTTCTGCAATATGAGTAGTGTTAACTTTTTCAAATATACAAAATATTCAAATCTTCAATATATGAATTTTTCATATAATCCTATTCAAAGTTTAGACTTTTTATCTGTCATTCATTTGGATAATCTTTTGGTATTGGATTTTTCAAAAACAAATATTGGTATTATTGGAATTGAACATTTTAAAAAAATGAATAGATTAAGAATATTCAAGATGAACGATTGTAGAATAAAAAATATTGAAAAATACTCATTCAAAAGTCTTCTTAAAGTTGAACAGTTATTTTTAATGAAAACAACTTTTCCAATTAAATATATTAATGAGTTTATTGGCAATATGCCAAATTTATACTCTATTCAAAGTAACACTTTTCAGTTGTGCTGTTTAGCTTGGAGAAAGCTACAATTTATTGGAGATAATTGTAGACCTTCACCCTCCGGTTTTCTAACTTGTGAGAATATATTTTCATCTCATTTAATAAGAATATTATTTTGGATTATCGGTATTTCCGGTTTTATTGGCAATTTGTTAGCATTAACATTCATAGCGTCTTCTAGCAAAGCCTCTAAATATTTTAGAATTTCCTTAGCGTCGGCAGACTTTTTAACGTCAATATATATTATAAGTATTGCAGTGGCAGACGCCTATTTTTCCGGTGAAAAATATTTGGAAAATGAGCAATTATGGCGAAATAGTCGAATTTGTACAATGTTTGGTGTTATTTTGACATTTGCCCTATTATTATCAACATTTTCAATACTTTATATATCTATTGAGCGTTATCAATCCGTTTCAAAACCATTACAGCAATCATCTTTTAAAAATAATCAAAAACTTTTATTAGCATTTACAGTTCCGGTTTTGTTCTTTGTATCATGTCTACCAGTCTTCATATATCGGGTAAGATGTATAAAATTTAAGTGTATCTACCAAAAAACAGTATTCTCTCAAGAATTTTTATTCAAAATCAACAATATGTTTTAATATTCACGTGAGGAGCGACAATACGGAAGGATGGATATTTTCATTCGTTCTATTTGGAATAGTCATATTTGCATTGAGTTTTTACATTTCAATTGTCTATATTCATTTAATTTTACTATTAAAGAAGTCTCTGACATTTCAAGTAAAAAATTTATCCAAAAGTGTTTACATCTTGTCATTTTCAAACATTGTTTGCTGGTTACCAATATCAATACTTTGTAGGTGCAAGAAATTACGCTTAACATTGACCTTTAACCTATGACTGTTGACCCATTCCATAGCAATATTATCAGAATTAATAAATGTTGATATAAAGAACGACATCTATAATGGAATATTTATTTGTATCGTTCCAATTAATTCTGTCATTAATCCATTTATTTTTTCGATTGGAGAATTTTACAATAAAATCAAATTAAAAAAAGTTCAAGATTTGGAATCAAAGTTGTTTTTCTTGTTAAATTTTTAAATATTTTCTTTCATACCCTATTTCACAGAAAGTTAATGATAAAAAGTATACAGGAAAAATATATACTTGAAGGTGAAGGACAACTAAGTATAAAAAATAAAGACTAAACAATTTTTCTTTCTTTTTTTTCAATAGTTGCATCCATATTCAACAATAAAAATGAAATATTTTTTATGTCTTTAAAGCTTCCAGCAAACGCTAGCAAAGTTGTTTTTGATAAAAGTTTCTTTAAAAAATGCAACCATTTAAAATGCATTAAGAATATTTTTGATGCTTTAAGAATATTACACGAAACGTCGCTATCTCCAAATTGTTTTGATATTGAAGATAGCATCTTTTTTCATGTTAGATTTCTCTTATTTTCTCTCCAGTCTGCCTTTTAAAATCCTTTTTATTTTTAAGAGAAAGAAAGAAATATATTTTATAGCTTATGATAATCTAGAAAAATCAACTTTTGATAAAGAAAAGGAAAATATCAATAATTTTGGTTTGTTTATTAGAAAACTTTTACAAGTTAGAACAATTTGCGAAAAAGAGCGAAAAATAATGAAATAAAAACATTTAAATCTTTATATCAAATTGCCTTTTATTTTGTTCCAATAAAGTTCACATTTATTCCCATTTTAATCTTTCATAAATGGACAAAAAACCTTTTTGTGTGATAAAAAAGGATTTTGTACTGGCGGTGAAAAGTGTCATGAACTGTGTGACCTGGCTGCAAAAGAAATGTTCAAACAGTATTGAAACTTGAAAAGGTGGTTTGAAGAAATAGCATTTGTAAAGTACAGATAGATCACTATAGATTGTGATATAAATGTTTGTGTTTTCCACTTTTACCGTTAAGACACAACTTGACCTGATGATTAATCAATCAATGTTTAATAGATTTTTTATCTAAATGTACATTATATCTCTATGTTACTATATTTCAAATCAATATTCATTTTACAAGTTTTACGAGATTGCTCTCGCCTACTCTTGTGTAATTGTTTTTTTGAGAGATAACCATACTAGGCAATGACGAACGCTATCTGAGTGAAACTTCATTTCTTTTTAGACTATTGTAGTTTATCTGTTTCAATCTTTTTGCAAAGTGCAGCCCGCTGGTTTTCACATTATCAAAAGAACAATATGTTCTGTTCTTTTTCTTCTGTATATCTTCATTTTTTCGGATCAAGCAGGAATTTTATCTTTTAATCCTAACTGTAATCCATTGTTTAAAAAACTACTTTTCATTTTGAATTTTCTAGCCCTGTTCTTGCCATAACATAAACTGAATAAGATCAGGTTATTATTTCATTTAGTTTATCTTCGGTGGACATTTTCTTCTGTTCCCTGCCTTTTTCTTCTACTTTGTAGCAATAACACTCGCTAAGAGTTAAATATGAATTTTTGCGTTTTATTTGTCAAGAACTTAATACTATTTGAAAAAAGTATCCATCGTAACAATAGTTATGTTTATTACTCAGATTTTCAATAGAAAATACAAAAGTTAATATCAATAGTGAAGACTAACTAATTTTGTTTCTATTTTTATGCTAAATCATCTCTTCTGATTTGAAGCGTCACTTAAAATGTAACTTTGATATCTGAATTTTGCGGGAAAGAAAAAGCGTATTTTGAAAAATCGATTTTCTAAAAAGAGAATATGGCGAATCATTAGAACCTGTTAAGAAAAACAATTAAAACAAAATCCTTAGAGTTGAAAGAGCCTGTTTTTATTACAAAAAGGATATAAAGAGAAATATTGGGTAAATTTTTTTTATTCTCTTTTTCAAACCATTTCAATTTATCATAAATAGTCCTCCTCCACATAATTGTGTAGAGTTTAATGCTGATTAATAAAGAGATAATCTTTTTTGGCCGCTTTGATTTCACATCAAATTTGATAAACTCTACAAGTAAAGTCTATGTTTAAAAGAAAACAACTATACTATCGTAAGGGATTGAAAATTCAATTATAAGTCTCTTAAAGTCAGTCACAAGGTAATTGATAAACTTTTTTCTCATGGTCTTTCATTTCAACTAATACAGCCTTAGTGGTGTACACATTTTCCCCTTATTTACAATGATTACCGATTTTTGTAGTTTTTGTCTTTATTTTAATATAAAATCCCTCGTTTTCTAATAATCCATACTTCTAAACTCAAATTCTGAAATAGGGCCAAATGGAACACTATAATGATAATATTGTTGTTAACTAACTTTGCTGTCGGCTAGTTTATTTGTCTCCATTATAACCGAAACTAACTGACAAGTAATCTACAACGTTTTTTAATAAAAAAGAGTCCATGTGTAATCATATTATCCATATAAATTCCCTTTATAATAAATTAATATTAGGTAGACAACTTAGTTAAATATTTCACAGACTGTTTTCAGGATCTGGAAAATGACACGCCTATTCTATTTCGAGAATTAAATCGACCATTTATTTTGTGTTTATTTGGAGGTGCTTGTCTGAACTCAATATGCAAATGAGGTACGATTGTACAACTTTACAATTTTGAACTATATGAGCATGATATGAACAAATGAAAAGCATACTTACCTGGCAGAAGGAATTGCTACGATCGACAAGGTAGCTTCCTCAGACTGAGGCCTTTCCATTGCACTTCGGATTGGTTGACGTCTGCGATCATCTCACATTGAGATGACTCGACTGTACAATTTTTGTTAGTGGGAGATCAGCGTTCGCGCGGTCTCCTTTATGTTTCAAAGTCAATCTCTTTAGTCTAGTTGATCAATCTTAATGTCGCCTTTATAAGTGAAATTGGCTGACTTTATTAGCCTACACAGGCACTCTCAAATCTTTATCATTTCAAAAATCTAACGAAAAATAAGGATCTTAGAATGTATGCAAGTTTGTTATAGGACATTTTTTTTAATACTCTAGTCAGTTCAATATTACGTATTTGTTGGATGCGACAGAAAACGGCCCCAAAAGCATGGTTTTACCCTAACCCTAAACCATCCCTAATGTATCGCTAACCCTTTTTCATTACTCCTAACCCTTAGATGGGATCCCCTTAACTACAAATCAATAAATGCTTTTTTCCTCCTAACCATTTCTTAACCCAAAATGCTGCCTTCAAATATCCTTCTTGGGGCCGTTTTCTGTTGATCCCGTATTTGTTATATCATAAGAACAATTTTCCATATTTGTTTCTGTTTCTCCAAAACCCTTAATAGAAACAGCTAGACAATAATCTTCTCCACAATTACAAGAATATGTACAAGATGTGCTATCATCTCCAGTTATCAATATACAACTATAAAACTCACCCAAAAAACTTGGTTCTATCTGCCTTCCCATCGGAATGTATGCAACAATTCCAGAGGTTGACAATCCTTTTACAATGTCAGTACAATTTTGCAGATTTTTATCTTTAATTTCTATTTTTAAATTCTTCATATTGGAATTAACAGAAAGACAAGGAATTCTTAAATTGAACGTTTTAGCAGTTTCTATTCCAACACATTGTCATCAATCACACTCATAAGTTTTAGGCTATTTGTAGTTTTTATGTAATCAAAAATCGATCCATTATTGCAGGATAGAATTATAACGTACTTTCTTGAGGTTGCCGAATTGTAGTCGCAGACATCTGCTGCCAAATTTTACTGCAGAACAGTGCTTTAGTCTTTGATCAGGAATGTAAATAATCATATCACAGCCAAATTGATTATAGCATACGTCTTTGGATTCTTTTATACTTTCTACATGATGCTATCTTTCTACTCCACATTTGGTTGTATAGCAAATTAGAGACATTTGCGCAACTATATGATACATAACTGTATCACCTAATTTCGTGCCACTTCTTTGCAATAATCACATGACAGAATACATGCAGTTGTTAGGTAATCATATTGACAATAACTACAAGTGGAGAATTGTAAACATTTCCTAGTGCATTCTTTTAAAGAAATTGCGCTAAATACTCTTAATTTTGAAATAAATGCTGTCATTTTCGACACCTTAATAAATTCGGGTTTGAACCACATCTTGTTTTGGTGATATTTTTGCACTGTCCAGGATTGATAATTGGATCTGTCAATAAAATATGCTGAAGTTGGAAATATTTTTGTCTGTAATTGAAACCCTTACTACATTCTCCATTTAGTCGGCCACAATGGGAAATATTGTAAAAGTTGAAAATTGCAAAGAAATGATAAATTACCATAGAAGAAAAAATTGACCCAATGAACCTATTGGAAGAAACTTTCTTATTAATAATTACGTCATTCCTGATGATTTCTTAAAGAAAAATGTTCTTGAAAGTAATGAAACACTGATTATTTTTTCCACTTCAAAACAACTTAGAGTGTCAAAAGTCTGGTATTTGGATGGAACTTTTAAGATTAACAAAGATCCATTTACACAGTTATTTTCATTTCACTCATTCATTAAAAAAGAAGGTGAATTAAAACAGGTTCCTCTTCTGTATCCATTCATGTCATCAAAAAAGAAAAAAGCATATAATCTGTTAGTCAAGGTAGTTCAATTTCAAATTTTTTTTCAAATGCATTTAATGATCATTCCACTGTTTTTCAGTGCAATAATCAACTGCTACAATATAAAGAACCAAAACAAATACATTTTGAAAAAGCTGTTTGGAAAGCTGTATTAAATAATTGGGAAAATGTAAATCTATCAGGATGCTTATTCCATTGGAATCAAGCAATTTACAGAAAACTTCAGGTATTTTTCAACAAAAAAATGGAATCTATTGTATAAATTATGTATTATTTGCTGTTGATTCGAAATTAACATTCTTTCATCTTGAATTGAATAAAAAGAGTTACTTACCAACGATTTATTGAATAATGAAAGTACACTTTTCTAGTAAAAACCTTTGTGAGTATTTCAATATGGATATTGAAGAGTAATAGAATATCTGTATTTCTTTTTGATTCTTACTTATGGAAACACTGGGGCTTTTATAATTCCTTCAAGTCAATAGGAGAATGTTAACAGGAAGAATAAATTTATCAATAAAAATGAATTAAAAATATTCAAATATTCAAATTTAATTGATTTATAATGTGTTTCATAGTAGTTATTCAATAAATGACAATATTTATTGATATGTGTTTCATAGTAGTTTTCATTAACATTTTCAAAACTCACAATTCTATTAGAAATGTTGCCTGAAGTGTATATGTTCTATATTTTTGTCATATCAACTGCAAATATGGTTGAAGGGAAGAGTAAGCTATTTTGTAGTTTTTTTACTGTTCTTATTTATTGTTGAAGTGACAATTTATCTCTTTAAGCCTGCTCTTATTTAAAAATTGACCATAAAAAAATTTTAAATCATCATACTATGGCAGTTTTCTTTTATGATTTTGGTGTGGATGGATGTAAAATAGCATGCAGTCATTTAGATGCCTGCAAGTAAGTAGAAAGTAGATATTAATAATTCTGATATATTTATCTTTCTCAAATATTCCCTTATTATCAGATCATTCAATTTGTTTGAAAACCTAGGAAAGTGCAGCATAAAAAATAAAAGAAAAGATGAAACATTGGACTTTATCGATGCCAATAATATTTATTTCTATGAAAAGAACGCTTTATGCAGTGTGTTTCACTTTTTTATGTCTATTTGTAAGAATTATCTAATTTTAAACATTCATATTTCAGACAATGAAACAATAGCAGGTAGACCAAGCAGAGCAGTAGCTTAAAATTTGACACTATAACTGTAATTCTAACAGAACATGTTTATTTCAAAAATGATAACTTCGAGGCAAATTTGAATTATAATCTATTAATGTTTCAATCTAGAAATGGAATACCAGTACAACTAGAGACTTGCAAGATAGTTTGTGATTTTTTAATAAAATGTGTGTTAGTATTACAACAGAAATGAATTTTCACAATTTCTTTAATATGTCCAATTTATTCAGAGGATTTAATTTTCACAAAAATAATTCGAAATGCTGGTTAAAAGCCAATGCAAATTATAGTCCTATTACATTTAATCCAAACAACGGAGTCACCTTCTATAGAAAGGACAGTAAGTTTTTACTAAATTTTTGTCATATACTGTCCATTTTTGAATTTTTATCATTCCTCAATTCATCCATCACTCATATTTCAATCACATGGGGTTAGGCCACAGAATTATTATTATTACACATATGTGTTAGCAGATTTCTTTATAACAGTCGGGATTTACTTGATGGATATTGAAGGGAGTTTCGATCAATTAATTAACCTGAGTAGATAAAGTAGGATATGAAAATTAAGATTACACCAGATTGGAATTATCTATTTTTATTATTATTTAGTCATTACATCTGTTCTGATATCTGAAATTTGAAATTCTTTAAAAAGTTATATTGACGTGCATTAAAGTTCAAACTGCCCACAATGTCCTAAATTAAATCCATAAAATTTGGCATATTCCGAATGTAAGATAGTTACAGGTATGAGTTAACTATACTTTTAGTGATTTATCGGATGGAATCTGAAAGTTGCTTATGTGTTTCATCTCTTGTAAAAAGTTAAATGACCAAATAGATACTTCAGCAATTTAACAACTTTTACCAGATGATTATATATTGATTGATACAGATGACAAAAATTTTGCCTTCTTATTTTGCTCTCAAAAATTTTTTCGAACAATGGACTGGAAACCTTATTTTTAACCCTAACACAGTCTGCGTTAACAAATTTGACATTTTCCTGACCTTAGAATACTCTTGGCCTAGGCCCAAAGTGAACACGTCCTCAAGAAACCAGCCCTACAGCTGAAAAATGCTGCTGCATTAGCAATGGCAAGAATTAGATATTCATTACTTTAAGGTTTGTCTTCCGCATAAAATTCACTTGACTCTCTGTATATTAACTTTAGTATATATTGATATATAATCAAGCCTAGCAGCTCTATGCAGGGAGCTTGTGTTCGTATCATATACAGTGAATACTTAACCAATCTGTTGATGAAAGTAGCTTTTTTTCTTACGACAAAGAAAGTATTCTCTACTAATATATTACAATCACAAGCCTGTCTCTTTCAAATTATTTGAAATGAGAAAATGCCCCCAGAAAAGAGATTTCTTTTAAATTTGTCTCTATTGCAAAATTGAAAAGAAGAATTATTCAAAAAAGATGATTAACAGAAAAATGTATGTAAAAGAAAGAAATGGAAACAACAGTATAAAATTTCACGTGTTTTCTTTTCTCACTACCAAATATTTCACCGTATTGCCTGTTCTTTGGAGCCTCAACTTGAAAAGATAATTTGATTTGCAAAACGAATATGAAATTCCGACACTTTCAATAAACTAAATCAACTTTATTAAAATATAAACATTGAAATATTTGAGTACTTTTACAACATAAACCGAATGAATGTGTACTTGCAATGCAACATGAAAATTTACCTGTTGAAAAGTGATGAGCCAATAAAAAATGATCGAGTATGTGTTTTTAACATACAGAACAAGTCGCAGGTTATCAACCACTTTATGCTTCCTTTTTTACGAGTATCACCTAAAAGTGGACCAAATCTTATAAATTATACATCCATATAACAGAAGAGATACAATAGCAATTAATTTCCTTTTTATAGTGATTCTCTTGAAAAGGATGGTAAAAACAGGAAAGCTAAAATTTTGAAAATTATATAAAATATTCTTAACAACAAAACAAGATAAAAAATATACAGCCACTAAAAAATCTGCCAGGAAAAAAATTATCCAATAAACGATTGAATATAAAAAGAAATCAATGTTTCTATAGTGAAGATAATATTTTAACATTACAGGTGTGCCAAAAACGTTCAATAATTTTAATAAAAATAAAATAAACTCCAGTTCCTTCGCGTTGGATGAGAGGGTTAGTTCATACACAATCATTGGTTGAACAGAAGCAAAAAGCACCAAATTGTCGTAATTTATTCTAAAACGGTGTAAAGAAGAGAAGATTTCTTTAGCAAAACAAAAAAAATAACCAAGATTCTTTACTTTCTCTAAACATGGAGTATTGGTTGCTGTATCTTCATTGTCAGTATAATCTATATTCTTCTTGAACATTAAATAAAAAAGAGGCAGCAAATGCGAAATCATTGGTAGTAAATACAGGAAATACATTAAGAGAGGATGAAATATTTTCTTCATTGTCAATTTGAGTCTTCAGTGTGAACAATTTCTCACTACAAGAGTTTTACTTAAGTTAACAAAACTATTATAGCAAATCTACTTTTGTTTACTTTGTTTCCTTTTAAAAGTTGTATATTTCTTGATTTTTCATTCAAATGTAGCAGCAATGTTTAGTCGTAATCACAATGTTTCTATTCTCACTCTTTTTGTCATGTATTTTTTTCTGTTTGATGTTTTCTATCATTCATATTAATTGAACTAAATATAACATTGACAAGTATTGAAAAATTTTCTAGGTTCAAAATATTTTATTCAATTTGAAGAAAGGTCTTTTTCGAATGGAAGAAATAAACCTTTAAAAGGTGTATACGACTATAGCATTCGTACTTTCTTTAAAATAAATATGAACATGTTTTGGTCACTTGACATGTTCATTTATAGTATAAGGGATGTAAACTGAAACATTATTACAAAGTTTTTACTTGCTTCAGGTAGACGTTTAGAACTTTAAACTTGATGTAAAACAATTACTCCACCAAAAAAATATATTGATACTTTTATAGCTTGTTCTTTTAAATTTATTATATATTTCAAAATTTTGTGGCCGTTTTCTGTCGTATTCAATAAATATATAATATTGAACTGACTAGAGTATTGAATAAAAATGTCGGGGTCAACAGAAAACGTCCACAAATGGGAAATTTCAAGGCTAAATTTTTGATTAAGAAATGGTTAGGAAGAAGAAGAGAGCAACTGATTTGTACTTAGGAGGGTCTCCTCTAAGGGTTAGGGGTAATGAAAAAAGTTAAATACAGCCAAGAGCTGGGTTAGGGTAAAAGCACTGATTTGTGGACGTTTTCTGTCGCATCCAAAAATGTCCTATAACAAACTTGCATACATTCTAAGATCCTTATTTTTCGTTAGATTTTTGAAATGATAAAGATTTGAGAGTGCCTGTGTAGGCTAATAAAGTCAGCCAATTTCACTTATAAAGGCGACATTAAGATTGATCAACTAGACTAAAGAGATTGACTTTGAAACATAAAGGAGACCGCGCGAACGCTGATCTCCCACTAACAAAAATTGTACAGTCGAGTCATCTCAATGTGAGATGATCGCAGACGTCAACCAATCCGAAGTGCAATGGAAAGGCCTCAGTCTGAGGAAGCTACCTTGTCGATCGTAGCAATTCCTTCTGCCAGGTAAGTATGCTTTTCATTTGTTCATATCATGCTCATATAGTTCAAAATTGTAAAGTTGTACAATCGTACCTCATTTGCATATTGAGTTCAGACAAGCACCTCCAAATAAACACAAAATAAATGGTCGATTTAATTCTCGAAATAGAATAGGCGTGTCATTTTCCAGATCCTGAAAACAGTCTGTGAAATATTTAACTAAGTTGTCTACCTAATATTAATTTATTATAAAGGGAATTTATATGGATAATATGATTACACATGGACTCTTTTTTATTAACAATGTGTTTGCTGGAAAACGAATGGACAGCTAAACATTATAGATAAAAGATACAAATACATGTCTAACGATTCTCTTGCTCGACTTTCTATGTTTAGCACATGAATTATTACAAATAATTCTTTTTCGCTTTATTAATTCATGAATACATTTACATCGAATAAGAATTGATAAAAAGAGTACAAAGGGTACAAGAATTGACGAAACATATAAGGCAAATCTTCCAGGTAGTAGATTATTACCAGAAGAATAACACAGATATTTTCTCTCCACCGATTCGTTATCGAATGAGTGGCAAACTGATAACGTTTTGATGAGTAAACTGTACAAAAAGTGAATAGCTCGAATTTTGTTTTACTTATTCCTACAAATAGCTTCACAACAGCTAGAAATTTTTTTCAGAGATGAGTAAGAGGAAACTTTCCACGGGAAAATGTTGCTTAACGTTATAACAGTATTGCAAATGATTGGTTTTGTTATAGGTAAAAAATAATTGCGAGCTTCCTTAACATAAACTAATGACAAACAACAATAGCCGAAGAGAGTAGATCGATCAATGCGAGGGATTTAAGAAAAAATTCGTATTGACCTAATTTCCATACTTGTTTATGAAACTTTCTACTACAACTACCTTCATTAACAAAGATACAAAAAGGAGAATAGAGTGAAGAGTTTTCCTTTTCACGTAGACAACTGCCACTCTAAAGTTAAAATTCAACGAGTGGTATTTTAAATTCATCAATTTATTTTTAAGTTTCACACATTTTGAATGTAATTTAAGACATATTGTCTTCAATCCATTGGCGGTAGAAAGAAACGCGGGCGTATCCGGCTGGTCGGTTTGGTGGGCAGAAAATGATACCGAATGACGTAACACCAGCAATTTGCATCGAGTTGTTAGGGCTAATAGGACAGTTGAGTGGACCACCAGAATCACCCTAAAAATAGAAATCATTAAACAATCATCTAGTATCTGTATCGTTACTCAGATCTTACACTGCAAGAGTTTGTCGTTTGGGCATCGTTGTTCAAACAAATGTGGTAGTTATCATTAGCTTTATGTACTGCAAGAATCACATCTCATAATTGTATAATCACTATTCACATGTGATTTCGTTTTCAACGTTCTTTTAGAATATAGCAACCGTTTCATACGGTTACAACAGTAAATTATATCGTTTTGTGGTACGACCACAAAGAACAGATCTTCAACAATGATGACAGAAGTTTTTGTTAGACGTTAATTTATCCGTTTGTTGTTGATTGAATGCTGATTTATTTAATGCTAATCTTTCAAAAACGCAATTTAGTCAAAACTGGCAGCTCTTCTCCTGACATTGCTCATTATGACGCATCTTTTTGGAAGTTTCTAATTTTAGGTAAGACTAGATCCCGAGCGGTAATAAAATTAAGTTTAACAACTTTTGGATAGAATAATTGAGTGAGACTTATTGTAAATGTTCCAACAGATTGAAGTTGGGATTAGGTTTACTAAAGATGGTACTAATCACAATCTTGCATTTTTCGTTTGCATAACTAAAAACAAAACGTTATATTCCCTATATATTAGCTTTTCTGCATAGATATCTATGGCTTCATTCATAATTGAGCACTCTTTTTTACCTTTATACACATTTTTTCAATTTATTTGAGATAAAAATACTGAGGGAAATTGTTGAAATTTATAGAATTTATCATTCCTTTCTCCCATCATTGCATTTACACACTGAAAACTGAGGAAATGTTCGAGTATTCGTGTATTTTTGTAATATAAAGAAAAGAAATTGAGACAGAGAGAGAAACATTCATTGAAGAATTATTAGTCTCTATATGTTCATACTTGGCATTTTTTCTCTGATTTTTTACCAACATTCACTAATAATGTATGTCCAACAGCCGAATCGAGTGAATCTTCAAGTTCATTCGTAATATTCGAGGAAGTTAGAAGGCACTCCTTCTCCTTGAAATTGTAGGAGAAAGATAGGCACATGTTTAATTTACATAAAATTAAACAAGATATAAAAGTCTGTTCCTTTTGCAGTTGCGACAGAATTAATGTACTTGATTTCAATTTCTTTTCTTTTGTTATTTTTAACCACGAAATTTCTCTTAAGGCTGTTTTAAAGAAAAAAATCTTAGATATTGACATAATTATGTTCTCAAATTAACCTAATCCTAACCCTAAAACCTTAACCCTGCTAGTCCAGGTCATTGACTAACTTACAAAATGATTTCTTGGAAATAAAACACTATTGTCCTGCATTTCTTTCTCTCAGTGTTTAAATTAGCTTACAATATAAATACACTTGTATGATTCATATAACAAGATAGTATTCGTTATATAATGGACTCTATTGATTTTCCAGCAAAGTCAACATTGTAATGAGCTTTTGCGATTTGAAAAAATTTCCCTATTCCACTGAATATTAAGAAAGCGTCTACTTTCATCATGCTTCACAAATATCTTGTTGATTCGCTGAATTACCTGATAATCTACCAAACGCTTTTACTTCACAAAAATGCAACTCATTTTTTCTTGAAAGATTTTTGACGATTAACAGTTGATTTCCTTCTATGGGTTGGTGGCAATTGATCAGAATAAGAGATCTTATTGGTTCCACTTTATCAGTCAATCTCCCGCAAAATTGCCGATCGACTCCATTGTCAAATGCAACGTATATCGAAACATTATATAGCGAATCTGTTTTGAATTGAATGAGAGATGTTCATTGATTGAACTCAAAGCAAATTATATCTCATTTACCAATATCTGTATCAAAAAGCGGATATAGGATAATTTGATTAACGTAATATCTGCTCTTAAATTTTATTGTGAGGATAATTTCACTCTCTGACGTTAGTTTTGAACATGAAGAATATCTTGGAATTTTCTTTAAATTATAAAAGTTTCCATCAATAACTTTTAGTGGAGAATTGTCGTAATCCCAAAAAGAATTGTTGTTTGCAAATGCTTCCTCCATTGGAATTTCTATGGAGGAAAAGTATTTGTTGTCGAAAGATAGTCCAATTATATACAGCTCGTATACTTCCACGTTTTGACTTAGAGAATATATCAATAGAAAACGGCCAATTTTGTTGGGAGAACATTTCCATACGAAAATACTACCAGATTTTGCTGAAAAGTTATCAAGATCTCCAGAAGAACATTCTGAAGCGTCTATTTTCACAAATTTGTTCACGTCTTCATTTATAGTTTCTAATATTTTAAAATTTAGAGTTGTATATCTCTGACTTTCTGTTTGATAATCGTTTGGAAAATGAATGGATTATCTTGATCAAATAGTTATCTTACTGTAAATGATATGCCTCAATTTTATTGCTGTGTAATCAACTCTAACTATCCTTAAAAGATCAACCAACAACCAAGCTTTTGGTTTACTGAGTGAGAAATGATGTTTGGTAAATCCATCTGTTGCAAAGGTTGCATAGAATGGCTCTTCAGCATGACCAGGTATGAATAGTGTCGAAGAGAACCAAGCCGGTTTTCCAAATGCATTATTTACAAAGTCTTTAAAACAATATAATAATTACTAATTAAAAGGTGAAAACAACCTTTTTACCTGCTTTGTCAATTGTTAATCCTCTAATTTCAATTCTTGAAATAACTATGCTATTATGGTTGCTATAGTTACTGCTAATGATTACAAATTCACCAATTAGAGGATAGACACAGGAGAGACTTATATCGTCTTCAACCAAAATTTTTGATATTTTACAGCATTCTTCGCTCTTTAATAAAGTTTTATCTAATAGAAAATTTCTATTTGTCACAAATATTTGAAATTCTGTAGAAATAGAAATTCCATATAAATCTATTCCATAGATTAGAAATTTTCCTTTTAAAAACATGGCGTAGAAGAAATTGCCATTTTGTGCTGAGGTTGAAGAAGAAGTGTACTTTTTCGATAAATGCTTTTCCTGAAGAGGATATTCGGCATAGGCGTATGATCCGGATTTGACATTTGAAACGAAAACGTCGGCGTTCAGCGCTAAATTATCTGAATTTTTTTCACAGGATAATTTAAAACTGATGGAAAAAATTGAAAAAAAGAAAATTTTTACCACAATAAGCTTCAATTTCGCATATTGTTATATTAGATATTTCCGGAAGAGAAATATTGATAAAGCGGGCTAAATATATATCACTCTGGCACGTAAATTTGCTTGTCTTATTCATAGAATGTAACACTGCGTTTTCAATGCACACATCGCTAGAATCAGTCCAATTCGTGACGAATATACTCATTTTCTCATTATAGCCTATAAAACAATGTTTATTGGATGCACAATTTTAACCCACTTTGTTCCCAAATTTAATAATCATACCTGAAATGTTAGGTGGATACATAATTATTTCTCTTATAGTGTACATTTCAATTAGGTCAATCATTATCCAAAAATCGTCATTATCTCTTTCCAGTTTCGTACAACCGCCTAATAAATCTTGACCATTTTTTATCCCATCAACTAAATGGCTGTCATGATAAATTTTATTTGGATAAGCTACTATTGCGTTATGTATTATTGCTTTATTTAGCGCAACATTATGCTTTCCAGCAGATTGAATACCGAGACAAAAGTTATTCTGCAAGTGTTCTTGAACAGATTTTGATACATTTAATCCGGAGATTATCTCTCCATACTTATCTATTATTGATTTTATGGTATACATTGATTCTGAATTTTCCATATACATTTCATTCCATAGATGGTAATTTTTTTTGAACCAATATTCTGTTGAATGACATTTTGAATATCTATTCCAAATGCCAGCAATACATATTTTACTGAAGTTTTTAAATTGGTTGTTCAAGCAAATATCTGATTCGAAATCACCTGGAAAATTATACTGGTTTTATTTATTTTCGTAGTATTTTGGTATAGAAATATAAAACGGATCAACATTTAATTTACAGAATAAATTTTTGAGTAAACGTTCCTTTAATACTTTGCAGATTGGCCAATTTTTAAAACTATTTATTACGTTTTGTAGAATACTAACGAATTTGAATGGTTGAAAAAATTTGAGAGTAATTTCCAGCCTCGAATATCTTTGGTTGGCAGATAGATTTTAGAGAGCAGGTCGATTTTGTTAAATTGTCTTTAGATTTTAAAGACATTACTTGACAAAGCGACTCTTTTTGCTTACACAAATTCCAACATAGAGAAAGTGCAGTTGAAATGTTCGTATTATCTATTTTAATACTATGTTCAGATACGTTATTCCGCTGACAATCAACATTTTCCAAGAAAACATAGTCGGAGACTTTTTATGAAAAAATAATATAAACTTACAAAAAAGTCAGACTGTTTTATTGTCAAATATAATACCTGTGTTACACAATAATCCGTCAAATATAGGGGGACACTGACAATTTCCTTTAATGCATTTACCATAGAAGTATAGACAGTCATGATGAGAAACACAACTACCTAGAACTATAAAATTACATGAAAAAGGATAAAAAGCACGACTACAGAATTTCATACCTTTGAACTGTAAAGTATAATAAACACACGCAAAATAAAGGTAAACTGAGTATTTTATCATTTAAATGGCTATTTAAAAACTAAACTCTTGCTTTGAAAAAACATATTAAATTCTGAAATATGAATATAAAAATAAAGTTCTTTTTTATTGCCATTCAATTATTCATTATTTTTCCTCTTAATTAGTTTATTTTACAATCCATGAACACCATTGGTATTACTAAAAGGTTTATTTTTTGTAAGAAAGGTCATCTTAACATAGAATTTTCAATACTTTTATTAACGTTACTAAACTTGAATATTGAATTTCTCGCTTGCTGTAATTGCTACACGATTATTTATTAATGAAAAAAAAACGTTTGCGATATCTCTATTTTATACTATATCAGACCAGTAGATAAAAATCAATAAAATATCATACAAAGAAGCAACGTTCCTGCTTCATTAAAGGAAAGACAGAGAGTAGTCAGATGACCTGTTGCATTCATATTAAAAGATAATATATAATTAAAACATATTGTGAAAGTTCGTATCTGTAATTGTTCTTTGACACTACAGCCTTTGAGATTCTATTGTTTCATCAACAACACAGCCAATCTTTGAGCTCAATTTACAATTACTTAGGTTCAGTACAGAAAAGTTTATGCAACTCTATATGCTGATTTAAGACGTGCAATTATTTTATTTACAATTCGAAAAGTTCTCCGGACGCTTAGGTTTATGTGCAAATAACGAAATCGGGAAGAAAATTTTGCTTGGAAGCCCAATAGCTCAAGATGTTTGTTGCATAGCAAGTTTCACCTAGGGCGACGTCCCCGCTAATCAGTCAGAAAATGTGGGAGATAGATAAGGTTCAGTGGAATACCAATACATGTTCACTTTGAAAGAAGATTAGTATCTAATGCGTTAGGGGTTGTGGTAAATGTTCAAATTTTTAGGACGTTTTCTCACATACCTACAGCTAGCTATGATATACAGGGTTACCAAAAACCAATTATCACTTTTAATGAAATAAACAAGCTACAACGTGTATATTAAGATAAAAGGATATTTGCGATGTATTTGACTAGCTTTAAAAGCAATGGGAAAATGTCTTGTAGATAAATGATTATCTCTTAAATCTTCTTGAAAACTTTTTGACTTGTTACATAACTTCCCGATATAGGTCGTAATTAAAAAAAGGATATTTGTAGTAATAGGTGTCACCAATATTTAAATCTGGTTATCGTTGAAAACGCTCACTGAATTCTTGATTATTTAATTGCCCTTTGAGACTTTGACAGATATCCACAATAGTAGCATTAACACTTCATAGCCTTGAAAAAGTAACATGAATTCTTCTGGTACAAAACAGCCATTGTGAACTTTTATATTAAGAAGAGAACGAGAGTGAAGAAAAACATCCATTTAGTCTTCTATTGTATTTAATGAAATTGAAAGGCTTGCTAAAATTAGTTACATCTCATTGGTTAATTGTAGATGACAGTTTGTAAATATTGCTTTATTTCCACAATTTTTTTTACTTATACTTAAGAAAAGTTTAGGCAGACTACACACTTTTAAGAAAGAGAGTGGCGCCATCTTTTGGGTTTTTGTTATTTTACAAACAAAACAAATCGAGAAATACTGACACTAGAAGAAAGACAAACTATATTGTATCGAGTATTATAATGATAAAAGATTAATGAACGAGTTAATTAGTTAAGAGCATTTTTAATATTATTCTGGCTTAGCAATATCACAAAACTAATGCGACTTGAGAAATGGAGTAGTTGAAATTTGTAATGGTCTTCTCCAATCATTAAATACTCTAAAGCATCTTGATTTTTCTAATTGTAATTTAACTGAAAGTCAAACTACACAGATTGAAAATGTGCTAAATCAATGCTTTAAAATTGAATTAATCAATTTAGACATTAATAAACTAATGGGAAATGGACTTTGTGATGGGCTCATTCAATCCTCCGATAGTTTACAAACTCTTGATTTTAGCAATTACAATCTAACAGAAAATAATCAAAATTGGAATTATGCTGAAAAATTGTTCTAAAATGGAATTTTTCAAATAAAAGAGAATGTAATATGGATCGTAAGTTTTTTCCCTTTATCCGCTTTATTTTTCTTCTTCTTTCAGACATATTATTTATGATATCTTTTAAAAGAAATATGCATATACTGCTAAATTGTATGATGATTTATTTAGTGGATATAATAAAGATATAATGTTTCCCGGATATGGTAATATTTCTTTGGGATTAAGTATCACTGACATTGTTGGCATTGAGGATGATTTAATTACTTTTAATGTTTGGCAGAAAATGGTATGTTTTCAACTAGTTCATATACTAGTTACGGAGAGATTATAAGTTACAGTGGTCCACACCACAATACGGCAATGCAACGACTTTACTTGTACCTATCGATAAAAATTGGATAATTGCAAATAGTTTAAAGTTTCTTCTTTTGTATTTCCGAAATTGTTATTTAAAACAACGAAACGTATCAGTTACTTTTGTGTTTCTTCTTAAAATATCTAAAATATCTTTAGTTGAGATGATTTTCTAAATTCTATAAAAGTCCAAAGTTCAGATTTTACGCTGTTTCATTTCTTTCTTTAAAATATATTGACCTGCATTCACTTTATTGGAAGTAATAACTCAAAAAAGAAAAAATTTCCTCTTGCGTGCAGGATACAGTTTTACTGTAAATGAAAAAACTGCAAATATAGTTAAATGCAGATTGAGTGTCAGAAACAAAGTATGAAGAGCCACTTGAAGGGATAATTCTTTCTCCGTTGGAAAAATGCGTCATATCTTTAAGAAATTTTTAACTATGCTACAGTATGTTCAAGGAACATTTATTACAAGAGATATTTTGTCCAGGGGGGCATATAATTCAGCATTTAGTCCAGTAAAACAGTCCGCTATGATAAAACTGGTAAAATGGTATCTTGTTTCATTAGTTAAAAACTTCACCAGTGGGGCAACTTCTGTCACTCCTGTGGGCGACTTCTGCCTTAGTTCGGGCTTCTTCTATCATATTCTAAATAATGTACTATCTGTGATAGGCTACATGCCTATAAGCATACTTTGTGGATTATTATATTGGTATCGTAACAAATTATAGAAAGCTTGGGTTGTCCTATCCTATGTTTAAAAAAATAGTTGATTTAAGGTAAATCATGTGCTAAAAAATTAATAATCTCTCCTAATCATATTTTATTAAAGTAAAATTTCAGTGATATTTGACAGATATCTTGACTGCTCATCATTTAAAGTTAGCATTCTAGCATTCATTTTTTTCAGAATTTTATATGTCAATTTCAAGCCATCACAAATTTCTTTAAATCCATTTTTCATGTTACCATTTCCATTTAAATTCAAATTCTGTAATGAAGAACAAAGGGAGAGTGCTTCTCCTAGAGGTTTTGCTTGTTCTTCATTCAAATTGCACCTATTGACAGAGATTGACTTTAAAGTGTAGGAAGATGTTTCGAATCCATTACAAATTGTTTTAAATCCATTTCCCATATTACTATTTTCAGTTAAATCAACATTTTCTAATGATGAACAAAACTCAAATGTTTCTCCAAGCCAGCCTGCTTGAATATTATTTAAATTACACCAACCAATATTAATTGTTTTAAAACTGTTTGAAGATGACTTTAATCCATCACAAATCATTTTAAATCCATTTCCCATATTCCTATTCTCATATAAATCAAGATTTTCTAAAAATGAACAATATTGAATTGCCTCGCCAAGATAACTTGTTTGCTCCTCATTCAAATCACACATTTTTACATTTATCGTTTTTAAACAGTTTGAAGACGTTTTCAATCCTTTGCAAATTGATTTAAATCCAATTTCCATTGTCTTATTGAAATTTATATCCACATTTTCAAGAGAAGAGCATTGTTGAAACGATTCTCCTAGATATTCTGCTTGAGTACTATTTAAACTGCATGAATTTAGTTTAATTGTTTTTAAAGTTATTTTAGAGGAGATAAGACCATAAGAAATGACTTTAAATCCAATATTATCCATATTAGGGTTAGAAGATAAATCCACATATTCTAAGGAAGTGCACTGTCGAAACATTTCGCCAAGATAGCTGGCTTGTTGATCATTTAAGCCGCACCGATTTAAGTAAATTGTTCTTAAAGATTCATAAGACGACTTGATTCCATTGCATATCATTTTGAATCCATTATCACCCATATTCCTATTTTGAGATAAATCTATGCTTTCCAAGAAAGTACAATTTTGAAAGGTTTCGCCTAAATATTCTGATTGTTCTGGATTTAAATAATTACAACTTAGATTGATCACTCTTAAGGCTTTGGCAGAGGACTTTAATCCATTACAAATCATACTAAATCCATTACCGACATTAGTACTCAAAGATAAATGAACGTTTTCCAGTGATGAACACAATTTGAATGTTTCTCCGAGAAATTTTATCTGTCCATGATTAAAATTATTCAAGGTTATAATTACACTTTTTAAAGTAGTAGAAGATGATTTTAATCCAGTGCAGATCATCTTAAATCCTTGTTCCATTTCACCATTCCCAGAAAGTATTAATGTTTCTAATGAATAGCAGTGCTGTAATGTTTTTCCTAGATATTTCATTTGATTGTTATTAAGTGTACACCAGGCTAAATTAATTGTTTTTAACAACTTTGCAGCTGATTTTAGCCCATTGCACATCACTTCAAACCCATCTCCCATATTCCAATTTCCAGACAAATCAACATTTTCCATTTGAGTACAATGCTTAAGTGCTTCTCCTAAATTTTTTGTCTGTTCAATACTTAAGTTACAATGACTCACATTGATGCTTGTTAAAGTATTACAAAATTTCAGCAATCCATTACAAATCAGTTTAAATCCAACTCCCGTATCACAGTTTCTAGATAGATTGACATATTTCAATTGAGAGCAATATGTAAATGTATTTCCTATATATCTTGCCCTTTCATTGTTTAAATTACATTCCAGTATTTCAATTGTTTTTAAATTTTTACAAGATTTCAGTCTATCAAAAATCATTTGAAATCCAGAAGTTAAACTAGTATTTTCCAATAAAGAACAAATTTCAGTTCTTTTATTTAAACTGTCAATTTCATCATTCTGTTCGTCGCACATTTTTCGTGTGTACAGATATCTGTATAGATTTCTCAATACAATATGTTCTCCGTATCAGTTGGCTGACTCATTTATCAATATTACTCTAGTTGAGCAATGACTGGTTGAAGAGGAAATTATTAGCCAATCGTTTGGTATTATTTAGGCCTACTACAGAAAAGAATCTAAATGATATGTAGAGCTATGAATATATATGTTTGATTAGGTAGCCATAGTAACGACGTAGGCCTCTCTACAAAAATCAATTTACATAAATTTTTATAGTTGTATCCTAAATAGTAGTAATAGGACGAATTGCCATTACTGGTGTGATTGTTTCATCGAAAAAAGTGAACCTTTATATGTTAATTTACAAGATGAGAATGAAATTATGACAGTTTGTGAAAGAGTCATTAACTGAAACACATCTGAAAAATAATATTTTTCACCTAAAAAGGAACAAACTGTGTTATGAGTGTCAGAACATCTGATAAAAATTCCACGACTACCAACATAATCAGACCAATTTATAAAAGAAAAAGCATGAGTTGTTGCAGTTGATGTCACACCAATTGCATCATTTTATCCCCTTGATAATATTTTATAATATCTTCCATAACCTGTATATTATTTATTGCAAATTATATATCTTCATTAGTAAGGAGTATTCCGTGGAATACTTGATGCAGGACGTTCCTCAGCTGGGCTGGAAAACTCTCTCTCCTTAGATGTTTTATGTTATTGCACTGCAATTCTACAGAATACCACTATACAATTTCACTTTTTTATTTCATGCCATAAGTCCATCCCAATTCGACTTTGCTACAAAGATTTCACAAGCAAGGAAATGTCACTCAGACACAAATGATTAAAGCTTATATTGAAATATTTTTTGAAATTGATGATGTAACACCACCTACTCAGCAGTTTAGAATGTTTTAAAAAGGAAGTGCTTTTCAATACACAAACAATTAATTTCACTGAAGTGATTATTGCGTCATGTAGTGTCTAAAGAAAAAATGGGACGTACCTGCAAATGTTATAAATGTTTCTTAGACAAAAAATTCTATATTTTCTTCACTTAGCTCTACAGAAGAACGGTTGGAGAGGCATTAATTCTATATACAAATACATTTATCAGTCATATTCAGATACGTCAATAAAATTGTATTGCTTTAATATACGAAACGGGCACAACATACTAAGAAATACTACTTATTTTGTTTGAATTTTGAATTCGCACTTTAAACAAACATTTGTAAAAAGATGCTTTGACATTTTGAAAAAATTTAACATGGAATATCAAATAGACGAAACAATTTGTGGAATGATTAATTATATGTAATCTGCGGAGGATAGTAGGGCGTTTCTTTTCCATTAAAACGTCAAGAAACAAAGGCAACCATGAGACAACAAATATCAATGTTGTACCATATAGCATTAGGGCAGTTCGAATTTCATTCGGTTTTCCCTGACTGTTTACCTGACCTTGAAAATTTCCTCTTCTCTTCTTCAATACCACTAAAATGTAAGCGTACATTAGGACAAGAACGATAAATAGGATTATTTGAAAATAGATCAATATAGTTGTATTGAATGATGTTTTCTTGTTAAATTTTCGGATACAATTAAAAGTTTGATTATTTGTTGATAAATGCAAAGATTGAAAACTATTTACTTGAAAGATATTTGAGGATAAAACAACTATTAAAAAAGTTA
The DNA here is from genome assembly GCA_904063045.1 of Dimorphilus gyrociliatus. NCBI lineage: Eukaryota > Metazoa > Annelida > Polychaeta > Dinophilidae > Dimorphilus > Dimorphilus gyrociliatus. The sequence continues at coordinate 24,410 of CAJFCJ010000069.1, forward strand.
TATTTACCCAGTAAATCAATTTTAATGATAGAAAAAATGGTCTAAAAACAAATAGCCATCTTTCGAAACCAATTAGAATTGTCAAAATAAACGAATAACTTATAAAACAATATGAGAGATAAGAAATAATTTGACATATAAACAGACTATTCGTACCAAAGGCGTTGAAAAAGATTGTTATAGGTAGAATCACTCCACAATAGACAACATCGTTACCTGCCATTATTCTAACAAAGAAATTGACAATTCTGCTCTTTTGACTCTTAAATGGGAAATGTAATAGGATGATTATATTTGAACATGTTCCAATAAATATACACGGAGTTCCAAATATTAATAGAGATTTCAATTTCAAGTCCATACTTTAGTTTGTAATATTATTGTAAGTGTTTGTGTTTGTATGTGGCGCCTCCAATCAGCTGACAACACTTTTAGACTTGGAGACTACGAGTATAGTGCCAAAAAAGTCATTAACCGAAATTGACTAGATTTGCTGCATAGAATAAATTTGTTTGTTGTCTAGATCCTGTTCATTTAAAAGAGGCCATTGTTGTTTAATGTTTATCCTCCACACGTTTTCTCTCAATCCTTTTGAATATCAATATAGAGGTTTGTCGTATTGTGTTCCACACAGTCAACATCACTTGCTAATGTAAAAATAGATTATACTGTCTAGAGCTCAATTTGTAGTTCGTATCAATTTCAATACTAGATTGAAGGAAAGTCCGAAAGGGATGTGGCTTCGCCTCCTTTCTGTAAACACTGTGTATTCAAAATGGTATATGTAAAATGATTGATAAACTTTGACAAATCGTGGAAATATCTAAACACTGTTTCCATATGCGATATAAGGATTCAATTTCAGAGAAATCTTCTTCAGATTGAAATGATTATCGGTTATTTTACCTGCGATAGAAATTAATGTATTATTATGGTTATTGGCTTCTCTCTCTCTTTCTCTCTCTCTCTCTCTCTCTCTCTCTCTCTCTCTTTTCTACAACTCCGAAGAATATCAATTACATAACAATTTGTCCGAAAAATTCCTTTTTCTTTTAGAAATCATATCCAAAATAATAAATTTCCTTTCGACATTAATTCCTTTACAAACGAAACTGATTGTCTTGGAATTTGGAACTTTCAAATGTTGTAGACAGTAATTTTGAAACTGATGAAATTGCGTGTTTTCTAAATAATATTCCCAAGTTTTAATTATATCTTCAGTAAGAGACAATTGTTTATTAATAAAGATAATTGGATTGATAAGAGTTATGTTTAGTTGATCATTAGCCTCTATTTTCAATTCCAAAAATGATAATATTGATTGTGAAGGAATCCATGCATAGATAAATTCATCAAAGAAATTATAAACAGCGCAAAATTGATGATGAGTAGTATTAAGAATAGAAATCTTTCTACCATCTGAAATAGAGTTCTTATAGAAGAAATAAATGAACAAGGTAAAAAAACAAACGTTGATGATTTATTTTAAATTCATTGATTAAAGAACTCTGACTATTTCTTGATAAAATTTGATCGACGTGAACAAAATAATCATGATAAATTGAAAAGTATGAAAGTGACGTTGCAGTTGGTTTTCCATAACCAAATTTTATTTGACCGAGTGAAAATTCTAACCAAAAATAGTTCCAGTTTTGACAATCAATTAATGATTGCAAAGCATTGAACGAGACCATGAAACATTTGGAACTAAATATCCTAATGTGTGATTGTTCGTCAGAATTTGATATAGAATCTAGTGCTAATGAAAAATAAGACTGATTACTATTACGGAAACGAAAAACTAGGGAGGAACAATCATTGTCTTGATTCCTATGCTGACCTTTAACCTGGAAGCTAAAGGTCGTAAAATTCTTCCATAAATTCCTTGGTAAATAATAGTTAGAAAATGTATCACTTTGAACACTATAAATTTTCTGATCAGCTGTTAATCATTGAAAGAAAGATGGAGGGGCGGAATACGAAACTTTATAAACTGTATTTGATATTCATAAAAACTTACCTTTTGCAAAAACCTCAACACTGTTCAGTGCGCTATTGTGATAAAAATACCCTTCTATAATTTTCAATGGGATCCAATATTCAATAGCAGAACTTCTATCATAGTCAAAACATTCTCTAATTGAAGAAGGTAGAAGTAGTATGAAATGATTGTGTGCAGAACTCCAAATTACTCTTCTGCTCAGTATATAAAAGGAGGTACATTTCCGAACCTTGTCTGTCTTGTACTCTACTCTCATTACACATAATTGTTTTTGCCTAACCTTTTTGAATACCCCTAACCCTTAGATGGGACCCTCCTAAGAACATATCAACAGTTATCTTATTCCTCCTAACCATTTCCCAGGCTGAAATCTAACTTTCAAATATTTCATTTATGGCCGTTTTCCACCGGTCCCACAGAAAACGTCCACAAAGGGGAAATTTCAAGACTAAATTTTTGATTAAGAAATGGTTAGGAAGAAGAAGAGAGCAACTGATTTGTACTTAGGAGGGTCTCCTCTAAGGGTTAGGGGTAATGAAAAAAGTTAAATACAGCCAAGAGCTGGGTTAGGGTTAGGGTAAAAGCACTAATTTGTGGACGTTTTCTGTCGTATCCCCCTTAGCAGCATTACATGCTTTAATTTAATGTGATAGTATTTCATGTTGGGTTGGATACTTGTTGCTATTTGGAATAAGAGAGATAATTGTCATTGACTGTTTGACTTTCCCTAATATTCCGCAAAATAATTGCGAAAATCGTAGGAAACAACATAAAAGGATAAAATTTATAAAAAATTTAATAGGCATGCTAAAGAAAAGATTGAAACGGATACTTAATTGATTATACAATTATGATTATAGTTTTGGTATAAAGCATAAAAAAAAACAATAAATTGTATTCTTTAAACATGTACACTACTATTGCCTTCTTTATGATCCTTTTTCAACTTGGAGGTATGAAAATATGATTAAGTTTTCTTTCTTAAATAGTATTTATGAAATTTTTTGTAATTCTAAGGATCATGTTTAAATAATGATGATTGTTTACTAAATGGCCGGTGTATTAATAACACATGTCATTGTGACTTTCCATTCGATAATCAGCTTTGCAGTATGGGTTAGAATTTATTTTATAAATCTATAATTGTTTGCAAATACTGAAAATTTACAGGTTCTAATTATCTCTATTTTAAAGGAATTTTAAACTATGGAAAGATTATTAGTCTATATAATCTTTCTTCCGCCGTAGACTGTGTTGAGATATGTAAAGACTCTGCAGAATGTGAATCAGTTGGCTTGGGAATTTATATAACAAGTCGCATCTTAATCCATTGTAGTCTTTTTTCAAACTCAAGTTATCCCATTATACCTTTTCCGCTAAATCCAATTTTTAGATCCTATTACATATTTATCTTTAAAGGTTTGTTTCAATTATTGTCTTTGACATTTTTTATGTATATATTCTTTTAACAACATAAATTAGATTCTGAATTATCTCTTTGTGGCAATGATCAAATATTAACAGAACATACTGAATATTGTATTGAGTTTCTATGGCAGAATATAACACAATGTCCAATAAGTGGATATGGATTTATTGATAATTTAAATGACTGGCTTCAAATAAATACTGGACAGTATTTAAAAGAGAGCATGAACAATATTACATCTTCTACTTTGTCTGAGAATAAGAAAAATATTAACACAAATATGCAATCTTATAGAGAATTGTGCTATGGCAATTTATCAGCCGGAAGCTATAATGTTGCATTAAATAAACAAGTTATTTTATCTGCTAGTATTCTTGAACCAGAATTGATTTACCATTCACAGCACATAGCTGATGGGCTAAAAAATTCAAATGTATTATTGGGTGGTTGTACATCAATGATATTTTCATCATGGAAAAACAGCCTATGGATAGGATTGGATTTAAAATATAAATCTTCTGTTAAAAAAGCTATAATTTATTTATCAAATAACCAAAGTAATAAATGCAGAAATATAATCTTTTTATTTAAATTTTCCAAAATTAAAATAAATCGTTTATATTTTTAAGGTCAAGGTCAAATATGTGATATATTTTCCTCAGAAAACTATCCGTCTCAGGAAAAAATTATACCATCACATCCAAATTATTTTTGCTTCAGAAATTTAGAATTGTTTTCAACAAGCGAAGAATTGGTTGTATATTGCCAACCACATACATTGGCTGGACAATATTTCATTTTACAATCAGAATCAACAGGTACAATTACAATTTGTGAACTGGAATTATATACATGTGAGTATTACAAAGTGTAAAAAGTTATACTGTATATATTATATATAAAATTTATATATACATCATTTCTTAAAAAATGAAGCCGACCTTGCCCTTAACGGTGAAATTTTAAGTTCAAGTATAAGCGGCGAAAATTATTATGGTGGTTTTGCTGTTAATGAAAATCCAAATGATAATGCTTTTCAAACAATCCCTAACGAAGAATCTTGGATTTCGGTGTATTTAAGAAAGAAATTTTTAATATATGGCTTCAACCTATTTGAAATAAACTTTCAGAAATTGAATGTTTATGTTATTGAAAGGAATTTCTTTTTGAATCAAACTTTTAACGAAGCTGAAGAATGCATATCAGTTATAATGACTGATTTATTATATTATAACTACATTCATAAAGCCTGTAAAAAAATATTGCCAGGTTTATTTGTAGCATTAAAATCAACTCATGCATTATTTCTGAGGAAAATTGAGATATTTGGCCTATTTCAAAGTGAATCAGGTAACCACAATAAAACGTTGCCAATGAAATGGTTACTAATCAATAAAAAATTATATATTTAGAATTTGAGAATATAGCTTATGGTAAACCAGTATGGATGACTGAAATCTCTCATGACAATTATGCCTATTTTGCAACTGATGGCTTTAGTCAGACTTTTTATTCCCAAACTAAAAAAACTAATCAATATATGATTGTTGATTTGTTAGAAATCTTTATAATTAATTACACTGGTGTTCAAATGAGATCTTCAGATGAAGGTAAAAAAAATTGAATCTTACCTCGGGCAAGGTCAAAGTTAAAACGTTTTTCTTTTAAAGTTTCATCAGAAAAAGATAGAAAAAGATATCTCCTTCATTTTAAATTTTTTAAAAAGAGAAGAATGACTGAGAACTCTAGCAATATTTTTGGTTCAGATTGTGAAGAAATAAACGACATACAAGAGAAAGAATGTGGCAAGACAATAATTTGGAATTGCAGTTTAAAAATTAACATTGGTAGATTTATTTATGTAAAAAGTTCTCAATCAAAAAAAATTGAATTAAAAGAATTTTACGCATTCGGAAAGAAAGTTGAATCAAAACTTTTATCAAAGAATCAAATAGTTGGAGCATTTTTTAATGAAGACTTACAAAATAATGAATTCGACTATGACAAATCACCATTGAAAGCAATTGATGGAATAGTTGGTGGCTATACATTTCCTGGATTCTTTTCATGTACTACTCTAAAATCAGATAGAAATGATCAATTAATAATCCAGCTTGCTAAAAAATTTAACATATCACAAATTCTAATTCAGCCTAGTCATGATTCTAAGAACGGTGTTTAGAAAAATATTCTACTTTTTTAATATCTTCAGTTATGCCATGTTCTTTTTTTTACATTTTTATAATAGATATTTTTGATATTCGAGTTTCCATTGGGAATGATAATACTCAAGAACTTTGCGATTACTTTTCTTCACCGGATCATATTACTTATCCAATTCAAATTTATTGCGAATCTCCGAAATATGGAAATTATGTTCTAATAACACCAGAAGATAATAAGGATATAGATATTTGTGAAGTTGAAATATTCCTTGCAAAAGCTAATAAATTACTATTTTTTCCTTTTTGAAATTGCTACAAAAACTCTAGTTTCGTTTTGTAAGAATTTCAAAAATTATCTATATATATTTGATAAATTTTTTACTATTTTTTTTATTAACAAAACACTAGATAAAAAAAATGAAATGAATTGTTCAACTATGGCAACAATATATCCAAATTCTCAACTATCAATTTCATATCAATGCCCAATCCTTACTGCAAATCAACTATTATTTGAATGTATGAATTCATTTAGAAATTCAATTTATAATTTATTTATATATAATTTCAAAAATAGAAGTTGTTGTCTTTTGAATTTATTTAGTGAGGTTCAATATTTATTTTTAAATAGTTCTGTTATTGGTAAGAACATTTGTCACGTTCAGAAGCACTATTGTTAAGTTTCTTTCTTTTGGATGTTTTGTTTGAGTTTTTCTTTGTTCCCTATTCTTAGTTTGGACCGACCTAATCACAAATCAATTGTTTTAATGTTTATCCTAACCCATTTCCATTCCAAATATATTACCACAAAATAATCTCAAAAAAAGACAGACAACTGCTAGGTAAGGTTTAAAGCAAAACCATACATGTGTTTTCGACAGTTTCCAGAGAAGTGATTTAACCATGGAAAATAAATGGAATGATTATTACGTAAGATAAGAATTTGTTAATTCCACTAGAAAAAATGGCATTGTTTGTCATTAACAATTGACTGGGTTGAAAATGTCAATGAGTTTGAGTATTTTATGGAAGACCAAAATCAATAAAATTCTTCAAATCAAAAATAGCTTATATATTGATAAATGCACGAAGTATATCCCTCTAACATTTAACAAGTTTTGTAGACAGCTTTCAATAGTACTTTTGAAATGGTAAGGATACATAATATACATAAAGAAATTATTTTCAATTATCTTTTTCATCCTGAAATAGTTGCTTATTTCCTTTAATAATGGTATTGTTGGATTGACTATCAAATTTAACGGTATAACTAGATAGACAATGAAGCTATACATATTATCTTTCATTTTAATGATCGTGACTAATGAGAAAATACCTGGAGATTTTTGAATAATTAAGAATTAACAGTAGATGAATTATTGGGCATGAGCAATAATAAAATTGATATTAGTGTCCATAGGGCAATATTTGTAAAAGCTAGAATAAACATACTAACTTTAAAACTGACTGATATGGTGATTTTGTTTTGTGAATGTGTTGCTTTTGTTGTATTTATATTAGGGTCACCCAAAAAATTCTTGTCGTTTTTATCTAACAGCTAAAAAAATTACAAAAAATCACCTCTCTATTAGGCCTGATTCTATTAATTCTTTGTTTTAATCACTTTGGAATATTGATGTAAATTTCTGAATTTATTCAAATATATTCCAGGTGAATAAGCCTTTCCCTATCCCAAAACACACATGCCATTAGGTTGTCTGCCAACTTACCTACCTTAACCTTTTTTGGCAGTGGTGATAGTTTTATGTGGTATTCTAAAGAAGCTTTTTTAGTTAATGGTTCATGATAGAATACCCATGTTTCATCTCCTGTAACAATTTTTGACAAAAAATTCTCTCCTTCTTCGCCATACTTTTCTAGGAATTCTGTAGACCTCTCCACCCTTATGTCTTTCTGTTCCCAATTAAGTTGGTAGGGAATCTATCTTGAGACAATCTTTTTCAATCCAGGACTTGCAATCAAACCTTCAACAACTGAATGGCTTATATTCAATGTTTGAATATCTCAGCCTGGCTTATTCTTCTATTATCTTTGATTAGAGCAATAACTCTGTCCTTATTTTCATTGTTACTGGCTGTTTTTAGGCATCCTGGTCTGTCTTCATCAAGAATATTTGTTCTTCCTCCTTTAAATTGTCTAACCCACTTTCTTACAGAGCTAATGCTAAGTGTTGTACTACCAAAAAAAGCTTTCAATTGCTTATGAATATTGATTGTAATAACTTGTTGTGATACAAGAAATTGAATAATTAAATAATTACTCTCTGCTTCATACCGTCATTCATACTGTGCAACAAATGGCTGACCATTGTAGTTGACAACAAAATAACAATAGCTTAGTTTAGACGAAATTTTGAAAAATTGTATACATTTTAATTAACATATTAACTAATTAAAATAATTAATAGTCCATTTTCACCTGCTTCGCATCCTCTATTGACGACTCTCAATTTATCACCTTTATTCATTTTTAATAATACTTCACCCATTGCAGGAGTCTCTTTAATAATGTAAAATGTATGTTTGTAGAGTGTTGTCTTCTTCACTCCATTCACTTCAATGTAGGCTTCTTCCGATTCTCTTTTCCTAAAGAAAGATAGATTTACAGAAATGAAATAAGTTCCATTCTTTGGAGCAACATAGGTTTGATCACTTGGAATCCAAGAATTGTCTGAATCGAATTTTACTGAACCAAAATTGATTGAATCTGGCTTACAAGTTGAACCCTTTTCTCCTTTACTGTAAAAATAAGATTTATTCGAATCTAGCTTAAAGAGAGTTAGAGAAGTTTGCAAATCAGTATCTGAATATAAACTACCAGAGCCCAGCTGTAGTTCAATATCTTCTCCTGCCTGTAAATTTGCCAAAAGACTCATTGAAGAAATAATCGGATGTCGGGTTATATGGTGAATTCTTATAGAATGCCTCAATGAACTTTCACTACTTCTAATGGTTAATCTTGACTCTGCCAGGGCATTGAAAGCCGAACTGAAACCAATAAAGTAAAGACCCGTGCTGAGTACATTCAATTTGTTTCCATGCTTCTGAAATCCTCTCAAAGCCATAGTTATTGGCAATGGAATAACACTTTGATCTTCCCACTCTTCGTCACGTGCTCCAAAGAAATAATGATCAGTGTCGTAGTGAAAGCCAGCCCATGCCGTTTCTCTATTATTTCCACCAACCAAACCAGATGTAGTAAAAACTTGTTTAACATAAGGCCTGTTTAATGAAGTTAGCAAATGAAGACTGCGCTTATTAATTGACTCTCTTCCATCGACTTGATTATATGTTGTCATTCCAGACCTTCTACCAGTTTTCTCTAGAGAAAATGACGCTCTAGAAGTTTTTGATAGAGTCATTGTCATAGTCAAGTAATATATTCCAGTTTTAGTTATTTCAAGACTATTGTCTAATGTATTAAATAGGTTTTGATGATTGATGTCAACACTTGTCCATTTAACTTTGGCATTTCCAAAATTTCCAGATTCTTTGAGTGAAACAGAGAAGGCTGGATTTTCCTCAGAAGTTTTAACAACTTTTTGTAAACTGTTGTTGTTGTCTAACTCTCCATTAACTTGAGCAAAAGTCAAACATATCATACAAACTAAGAAAAAAGAAAAGAAAAATTTTGAATATTCACTCATCAATTGCTTAAAGAAGAAAAAGAAGAGAATGGTACTCACTGACTATAGAATGTAGCATCATGGTTGTTCAACTGTTGGATAGGCAATGAAACAAAGCTTTTTTGCAACCTCTTTTTATATTCATTTTTCAACATTAGTAAAAGATGACTAATGTTAAGATGATATCATTAAATTCTGTCCAATTCAGCAGTTTGACAGATAGAAAAACCTCTGTTTACAACATGATTCAGATTGTTATCAAATGAACCAAAGATATTTCTTATCAATAGAAGAGATAGGGAAAGATAAGAGGCAAAGTGAATAAAATATGTACCAATCCAATCTGATTGATGGAAAAAGAACTTAATTGTCAAAATTTTGAGGCTGGCTACTGAAAAATTTCTTATTAAAAAAAGATGTACATTAACCTAGAAATCTCTTATAGGCTATTTCTATTTTGAGTAACATTGTATAAGCATCATCAAAGTTTACTAAAAGTTGGCTAACTAACATTTATTTTCATGAAATGTCAAGCAAGATGGAGAGAATGAATTGTTATAGTACTTAATTCTAGTATATTGAAATATAAGACGGAAAATATAACATAATCGTGATGTGACTAAGAGGAACATCTGGTAAAGATAACAGTCTTTGAATTTTGATTATCAGCTGAGATAAGAAAATAAATTGTGATGAGAGTTATCTTTTTTTAATCTCTGGGATAAAGATGGGATAAAGATATAAAAATGGCAATTTTTCATTCTTTCTAATCATTCAGTAACAGAATTTTCTTCAGTCCTGCAAAAAATGAAAATGCTTTATTCCTGTTTGATTGTGGCCTTTTTTTGTTCAACTGCTTCTAGCAGATTTGTTGATTTACCTCTGAATAAAAATATGAATGATTTTAATCAAGAGGCAGCTGTCATAAAATCAAATAATCCAGCGTTTATGGTTTCACTTGGCAAAACTGGAAATGTTGGAGAGGGGAGAATGAATTGGGAAAATGTGCACTTAAACTCTCAAAAATTATTCAATCCAGCCGATAATAGTCTTAATATAACAAAATCTGGAATGTACTTTTTATCGATGACAGCAACAGTTGTGGAAACTTCCAGGGTGTCTCTTCAGCTAGATGGAACTGGTAGAGAATTGGGAATGATGAGACAAAAGTCGAATAATAACCTTAATACAATTACAAGAGACAGTCTATTTTTTCAAACAACTTTAAATAAGCCATACGTTCAACAAGCATTCAATACTGCAAACCTCACTGGAGGTAATAATACATTATGGACTGGTTTTCATTATGATTCAAGTTCGTATTTCTTTGGCGCTCGCGACGACGAATGGATGGAAAAATCATCGCCAATTCCCCTACCTATTATCATGGCTATGAGAGGTTTTAGATTAGAAAACAACAACATAAAAGTTAGCGAATCTGGTTTATACTTTGTTAGCTTTGGTTCTGGTTTTAATTCGGCCGATGACACAATTGTCAGCTTTCATATAAATGACAATAAAGAACAGTATAGAAGCATTAATACATTCTACATGGGCCGTCATACAACTCACCATACAAAAAGTTTTCTAACCTATCTACAAGCTGGAAACAGTGTTGGCCTGACTCTAGCTGATGGAACATCCTATGCCGATGCTGATTTGCAAACTTATTTAGCTATATTCAAGTTGGACAGTGAAAAACCTTACTTTTGCGGCACTAATAGTTTTGATATTGATAAATCAGAATTTGTAAGATTTCATAATATAAAATTTGATTCTCACAATTCATGGAATAATATTGAAGGAAAATACGTCGTTCCGCAATCGGGAACTTATTACGTAACTGCTAACTTTCCATTCGAGAGTAATAAGCATGAACTAGACATTGAAATAAGAGTTAATGGAAATTTACTGTCAACTTTCTACGCTGGTCAAAGTAACGATTACGATCCATATTTATCATCAACCTCAATGTTACTATCCTTGTCGAGAAATGACTTTCTACAAATAAAAATACAGGGAAGTAATACAAAAGCTGAAAATCAAGGAGTATTGTCAATAGTTTATATTGATTAAAAAATTATACATTTCCTGTTTTAGATCAATAAATATTTAATTAATCAATTTTCACTTTATAGAGACTATTTTCTTTACAAAATTGAGTTTTTGTAGGTTAAACCTAGCACTATTAACCTAATTCCTTTCAGTAGCTCATACAGATAATCTCACTAGCGACATCTATACTGAATTTTTAAAAAAATATTTTCTAAAAAACCTAATTTATACTTCAAATGGTAGAACTTTAAACCAAAATATATCTAACTTGTGGTTTGATAGATAAAAACCAGTTTCTTAACTTTTGTATTATCAAGATAATAAATAGGAATTTATGGAATGAGTAACATCATAATTCTAAAAAGTGCTAACTAGTTAAATAATTGAATGACAGAACAACTAGACAAATTGCTCTTGTTCAATTTTTTATTCTTGTTCTTATATTGAATTATTGAATTGTTATAAAATAATTTAAAAGGAGCAGGAATACTTGTTTTTCTTCCTTTGATTTATCGTATTATGTTTCTATTTAAACTGTTATTTGTGAATAATTGATGAATTTATGGAATTGGACACTTTAGCAAATCTTTCCTTCTCTTTCTCTCTATTAGTAACAGAGATGAAATATTTTACATTAACGTTCTTCTTCACTTTGCTCTTTTTATTTAAATTAGTAATGATGTAAATCAGAATGTAAAACTACATGCTCCAACTGAAAAGATTGGGAATATCTCTTATGAAAATATGGATCATTTTGAATTTAACGAGCTAAAAGCAATTTATAAAGATTGTTTTCAAGAAATGTCAATTCAGGTTGAACTTTCCATGGATATAAAATTACATTTTAAATTTTCAGATAGTACCAGTTTTACTTTAAATGAATTGAACGATAATATATGCAAATGATTAATTTCTGATATATGCCTACCAACTAACAACGTGTCTAGAAAATGTGTTGATACTGGTATTAATCAGTATGGTCAAAGATATAATACTTTCGGGAAAATTGCAGTTTTATCTAAAAGATTACCATTGATTCAAACTAGATACGGTGATATCGATGATCCCCTAGAATGGGTTAAACATTATATTGGTCCTCTGCACTGCATGACCCCCCTATTTCATCCCTTTCAAATAACACACAATGAGTGTCATCAAGATTTGTCAATATTAGTCGACCACAATCGAAATTATGCATTGAATTTCAATCTCAAAATCTATTCTTTCGAGTTGAACAGGCAAAGAATGTTCAAATCTTTCCAACATTGCATTCTGCTCTAACAATTCATATATATTCAAAACTCCAAAACGGAAAAATACGATTCTGCACCGAAGTTGATAAATTTAAATTTTATTGTCAAACTAATTCAACTGAAATGTTTATTGATGTCAGAAATCATTTTAAATCTGACATTCAACTTTGTGAATTTATTATGTCAGTTTAAATTTTTTATTCTAATTATCAAAACTTTGAATATTCATGAGTATATAAAATTTGTCACTTTTATGTAATAGGGAGATAATAAAAGTTGCTTTATGAAATAATTAAAATTTTTAAATTTTCAAACGACACAAACGTTATGAATCGTAGAATGAAGCACTTTCATTTTTTAAGTGTATTTAGGCGTAATATTTCTCAATTAAGATCATATTACTCGATAAATTTATTTTTTTCCATGAAAAAATTCCCTGATTAGCCTGAGAAACTGTGCATTTTTAAGTGCAAAGAATGAAGAATTCCGTTGTGATATAAGATTGTTGAGGTTGAAATTGACTATATACTGTATGTTAACACGTGATCCATTAAAAGGCTGAATTCAATAAATTAATACATTTATGTGTATTCGCCTACTTGACAATAATCTAACATGTTTTATTGGTGGATTAAGTGTACCAGATGACGATAGTTATGATTACACAAAATACACAGGCTATTTCAAAAGCAACAATTGCAGGTAAAACCCTAGCTTACAAAGATTATACTATCAAACTAAAGGCAGAAATTGTTCTCCTCTATGATAATGAAAATGTGTAAATTATTGTAAAGTAAGAACAATTTTTCATTGGGTTCTATCTATAAAATTGGTTGTATAAATGTCTTATCCTTCATTCTAAACAAATAAACAATTCACTTTTTCCACTCTAAAAACAACCCCGGCAGATACTTTTTATCAGGACTGTATTATGTAAAGATGGTAAAGAAGTAATTGGGAATACATCTACACTCTAATGGATCATCAAGTCTATTCCAACTTTAATTCTGTTTTAATTGCACAATGAGAAGGAATTTTTTTTTATTTATAAGAAATTCTTTTTTGTAAAAGTTTCTTCAACAATAATCCAACGGCATAAATATCCTTTTCAATCGTATCATTCCTATTTGCTACAATAGTACGAACAAGAAGAAAACATTTTATCTTTCTCTTTTCTTCCTGAATCATTTGATATACGGAAAAATTAGGGTTTTTTCTTCAAAATTTACAAATATCTTCCTTCTTTTTACCTGAATAAAAACACTTTCAAAGTCAATTTTCCCCAGAAATCCAAATTTAAAGTCATGACAAAATTTTACTGCTCTGACAACTTGTTTTAAAGCAGCAGAAAGAAATTGATAGGATATGTATATTGATGATTGTTTATAGATATCCTTGAATGTTCCATAAGAGACTGAGGGGGATAGTTCAGTAAGAATGTGATATTTATTCATATTATTTAAAAATTCAAGAACTATAATGAAAAAAAAATGCAAAATAGAATATTCAAATTTTGTTCTGTATAAAATACTAACAGTTTGATAATTGATTTTCTTCAAAGTTTAGCAACTTTTGCCTTCTGAGGATATAAGATATTTTTCTATTATAAAAATTGCAAATAAAATGGTATACTGACATATATTCCTTCTTCTTTTTCCTTTTATTATTCAGGTATGTTTTTACTACATTCCATGAATATAAGAATGGATTTATAGCAGAATTCAATGGTAGAATTATGATAACAATTCCAGCATATACCTCTTTTTTAATTCTTAAAGGTCTGATTACTGAATAGATTCCTGAAAACGGGTAATTAATTATTTTTTTTGTGTTTATTATAAAAACTTTGCTACTAAAAGAAACCTAAAATTGAAATTGGAAAACAGCAAATTAAATTTGTTATTACAGTTAGAAAAACATAAATTAAAATGGATTTTTGTTGATTTTCAAATATTTTCTTTTCCAAAATCTCTTTATTTTCGGTTGTCCTTTTCCAAATTCTTAGATATAAAATCATAATGAAAATACAAACAATCGAAAGAAAAATACCGAAAACAAAAAATGAAAAAATCCATCCTTCAGCTCTTTCACTTGTTATGTGAATGGAAAAGCATACTGGATTTCTTGAATAGTAGTCCTGCATTAATTTATATAGATAGATATAAAGAAAGTTGTACAAAAATTGGAACACCTTGAATTTTGATAGGCCGAACATTAAAAGTTTTGTTCACTATCAAAAAAGATTATTTTTTCTCTGCTAAATATTATTTTTCAACGACACCACTGTCTCTTTTTATCTTCCTTACTTTGAATATCCCATCAGAGGTTATCAGTCCCCAAACCATTACTCAACCCCTGCCCATATTTTCATCAGCCTAAAGTCTTTTTCACCGTCATCTGTCCACATTCAGAAGTAATCTGGTCCACTGAGTTAGAATCAAGACTCATTGGTAAAAATTACTTTAGACCAGTCTAGATTATCACTGATTTTTTAAGGTAATACACTTTTCTTCTTTTACAATTGTTGGCTGTGAGATCGGGTTTTTGTCTTTCTAGTTTATACTTGAAATTTTGTCTTTTCAGCTCCCTCTGAATTGTTACAATGCTAACATGTATTTCCGATTCCTTTAAAATTTTTCCTGATATCACCCTTTGTTTTCATGTTTTCAATTTCTTTATAATTCTCTCTATATCTTTTTCTGTAAGTTTCTTTGTACAACCCCTATTCTCCTGTTCTGGTGGATGGTATCATAGAATATTGCTAACTGATAAACTTAACTTGGAAAATATGATAAGTTAAAAAAAATTGTTTAAGATGTTTATTTGAATGCCAAACCGGATGTTAAGTCAGTGTCCCAATAATTATGGATCTCACTCAGTCAAATAAAGAAAAAATTGATGAAAATCCCTCTAAATATAACTCTTTTTTTATACAAATTTGGACAAAAAGCTATTTTTGTGGGAACAAATACTTTTGGCAGTGAATTAAAATTGGCCTATCAAAATTTACAGCGTCCTATTTTTTATGCAGCTTACTTTATATACTGTAATTATATATATATGTAGTCGATGAATGAGTAGCAAGTGTAGGTTAAAGCTATTTTCACCAACTTTACCGATATATGCGTTAAAGATTTAAGGTATATACTAGTAAATATAACAGTAATAATAAGTAATAATGTGTCGAAAATAACAAAGGGTAATGAAATATGGTTAGGTTTAAATATATATATAACGTAAAGTAATTATAAGATAACGTAAAGGAAATCTGGCTCGCTGCCAAATTTAGGCGATGTACCCATCGACTACATATATATATACAGTATATAGGGTTAGACTGGCTTGAGTCTGGCTGCCTTTTGGAGGTTTTTGTGTTGGTTAAAGTAGAGATAGTTTAAGCCAAACCCAATACCAATAACCTTATTCTACATAAACCAACAAAAATCTCCGCCAGCCATTTTGAATTAATACCTACATCATAAAAAATGTAAGGTAAAACCGATATTACAGCAGAAGTTACAGCAATTGCAAATATAAGCGTAACAGTGACTTTTCTTGTAAAGATATTAAAAAATGGATAGATAACGTATTGATATCGCTCAATTGTTATCAATAATATACTAAATATTGATAGTAATAACATCGAACTGCAAAATATACCTAAAAATGAACAACTAAGACTATTTCGCCATTCGTAATCATTCTCAATATATATTCCTCTAAATCGTAAATCGCAAATACCAATTATCAAGAGATAAATAGACATTCCAAGATCAGCAAATCCCAAAGTGAAATAGAACAAATTCTTTTTCTTTTCAGTCAATTTTAATCGAAAAAGTAGACAAACGACATTTTGAAAAATTGACGCAACGCAAAGAAACCATAACGATACTCTTAAAAAATTCGAATTAAATAAATCAGAGCAAGAATTAAAAAGTGACGAATTCGGTTGGCATTTTTTTAAATATCTTGAGTACTTTTCCCCAAAACAGCAGAGCGTAAAGTAATTACTATAAATTTGTTCTACTACATCTAAAGGTTTGATTAAAGATACTCCACTTATCATTGGAATTTTTGAATTTTTTAATGAAAGTATTTTCAGGTTTTTTAACGAAATAAATGAACCTTTTGAAATGGTTTTAAAAGTGCATTTTTCCAATTTTAATACTTTCAATAATTTGAGGCCTGAAAATAGATTCTCAGTTAATGAATTTAAATTAGTGGATGAGAAATCAATTGATAATAATTGGCGATATCTTTGAAATGAAAAGCTTTCGGATATTGAAATTATACTCAATTTCATGTCTAGATGTTGCAAATTTGATAAATTTTTATTAAGTACAATGTCAAGGTCAAAGTTACTAGATATCAATCCCATTTGGAAAACATTTGGAAATTTGTGGGAAAGTGATATATTTATTAAAGTGCTATTGTAAATTGTTAGATGAGTTATTGACATATGTTGTTTAAGATCAAGGGAAAGTTTTCCATATATCAAGGTAAGTTTTTTAAAATTCCAAGATATTTCTCCAACATTAATAAATTCACCACCAAAGGAACAACTGATTATATAATTTAAAAGACATTGACAAGTTTCAGGACACTTTATTGTAGAGTTGCAGTTTAATTCATCACTTCCTTTCCTACAGTCAACAATACCATCGCACACTTTATTAATACTTAAGAAATGATGATCAATTTTACACTTAAAATATCCCCTTGGTTTGAAGAGATCTTGAAAATTTGATAAATGAATTGTTAATGAAGCTTAAATGAAACCCTCTCTAGGTTTATCTACCGCAATTTATTTCGTCATCTCCATAGATACAGTGAATAAAGCCATCACAAATTAAATTTATAGGCACGCAATAGTGTAGTATCTTACATCTATACTCTCCACTTTTACATTGGAAATCTTTACAATGTGATAATTCATTGAAAGGATGATGAACTTTTGTCATGAGAAAACCAGTTGACATATATTGAAGTCTACACTTGAATCTTTCACGATTGAGTAGTGCACTTTTGAAAGTGCATACTTGATTATTGTTATCACGGCTCTTAAGATATTTATCGAAGCACTTTGAAACTCTTTCATCTTCTTCGCTGTCACAGTCCAATTGGAAATCGCATGTTAAATCTATTGGAATGCATTGACGGTCGCAAAGCGATTGGAATCTTTTACGACATTCTATTGGTGTTATTTATGAAAAGATTTTTTTTATTATTTCTATTTATATAACATAGCAGACCTTGTTCTTTTCCTTCCAATGAAATATATGACCTACATTTTTCGTCACTAGCATCTAAACAGTTGATTTCATTATCACAAAAAAGATTTCTTTCCATGCATTGATTATTTTCACATCTGAAAAATGTGAAAATTATAGCTCATCGTTATCCTACAAATGATTTGAAAATCAACTTTTTTCTTCCTTCAGAGCATTTTTTCCACTCTATTAAAGAAAGACAAAGTTTTTCTTATTATTATCGAGAGGGAGTGCTGTTCATAAAGTCACAGACGAAAATTTTTGTGTGATACCTTTTTTTGATAATATGAAGAAAAGCAACATTTGTTCAAAAATGAAAATGGTTCAAATGACTAAACTTTTCGTTTTTAGGTTCTAATTAGGTTCTTCATAATGACACTGTAATGAATTTCTAATGTTTGTTTTCATATATAAAACAAAGCTATTTTGATTAGTTAAGGTGATAAATTTAGTACATATTATCAAAAAGAGGTATTACACAAAAATTTTTGTCTGTGACTGTATATAGATATGTATATATTTACCACAATTCTCCTCATCCATTCCATTTGGACAGTCATGAACAAAATCACAAACAGATTGAAAACTTATTTGTAATGTTTCAGAGCAAGAAAACTGTTGAGTTATGTTGCAATCAATTTCATCTTCACCCGAGAAACAGTCATTAATTCCATCACAAACATAAATAAAAGGAATGCACATCACATCACGTTTGCATAAAAATGAGTTATTAGGGCAACGAAACGATTCGTGATTTAAATTATTAGTATTATTATTCAATTCTTCATGAATATTCAAATTGAATTTTTCATTTTCTAATAGTGATAATAATAAAAAAGAATAAAATATATATTTTTTATTAAAAAAATAAGAGAATAGACTACAAACTTTTCTTTTGTTTGCAAAAAACATTATTAAACCGTCTAACATTGCAATTTAACCTTTCTAGAAAAGCGTTGATAATCCATTTTGCATTACTTACAATTTGTTTAGCCACAAAACATTTGTCAGTTCTAGCCAAATAGGGATGGAAAATGTTTTGCAAATAAGGAAAACACGTTGACGTTAGTCTGTATTGATATATACAAATTTAAGAAAAATAACAAAACTAAGCAAAAGAACAATTACAAATTTTTATTAAAAATTAGAGTAGTACCAATTTCATATGGTCTATTATCGCTAAAAACCAACTTTTTTCTACCTCTAATGTCTTTTTTAACTTTTAAAACTTTAAAAAAAACAAGAAACAAACTATCAAGTAACTGAAACATTTTTTAAAGAATACTTCCTGGAAATTCCCTCTTGAATTTTGGATTAGGATGGAGTCCTTTTCTATCTTTAACAACAATAAACTGCATTTGGTCATTGAGCTTACTCATAAAATCATATTCATCTGAGTAAAAAGATGGAAGAATCATATCTAATTGTTGACAAATGTTGGAGGAATCTTCTGTTGAGATTAATTTTTCACTTTGATATAGAAAATAACAAGTATCTTGGAAAGAATATGATAAACCATTCAATTTACAATCTTGATAAAATATTAATTAAGAGAAAGAAATTTTTATTTCCTAAGATTAGATAATCTTTTTGGTTAATATTTATTTACCAATTTCAATATTATCTTTGCACTGTAGAACAATAAATGGATTTTTATAGAGAACACCTGTTATATGATGCTGTCTGAAGAGGTACGAAAAATATTTAGTGAGCAAGTGTGCTTGTATATTTTTATCTCTCTCTCTCGCTCTCTCTCTATCCCATTCTCACTATCTTTCTCCTTCTCTTTCCTATTCATACCCTGTCCTCTATAAAACTCACATAAAATTATTAAATTTATTTCCTTCAAGCATGGCAAGAGTGCAATTCCCAATAAGAAAAGTTCCATTACAATTTAATGAAAATAATTGAAAAGTTTCAATATTTTGGTCATCATTATTTGTTGTCACTGTACCACTTTTATAGCCGAAATATTTACAAATTGCATTTACTTGTAAATACTTCATGTCTAATAATTGTGTATTATACCAATATTCATTATAAAAAATTTGGAATACTCCTTCAAAATTCCCTCTAGGTCTTTCATTTTTATTATATAAAGAGGTATTGAAATGAAACAATCTTAAATCCATGTCTATAGACAAAAAACTTGTCCCTTTTTAATTGAATTTGAATTTGAATATTACTTGAAAAATTGCGTTTTTTATCTTCACATAAAGGTGCTATTAAATAACCTTCTCTATGAGAAACGTCCAGAATTTTGCAATTCCATAATTCTGAATTATCCCATTTACAGTTACTTAACATTGTTGCTCCAACTTGATCTAAATGTTGATTAATCTTAGGTTGACATCTAGCCAATGAGCCAACCGTTACTTTTCGATTATTTGGGATAACTGGTTTTGCCAATTGTCCAGATAATTTACAAATAGCTTTAGCAATGTTAATAAAATCTTCATCTTTGTCAAAATTCAATGGCAAATAGCCAAATGTTTTAGATTTTATAATATAAGAAAGTAAATTTTCAATTCTAGGCAACATTATTTTTTGATATTTCGACATCTTTACTATTTTACTATCTGAAAGAAAAGAATATTTAAATATATCTCATTCATTTTTAACCTTGACATTGCGACCTTTTAATTCGTTAAAATAGCAAAAAAGTTTGTAGATTTTAACTGATGAATTATTTTGGTGTTTTGTTAATTTTTCAGAATTTTTGTCAAATGTTAAAAAATGTTTAGAATTAATTTCACTTTTTTTAAAATTTCTTTTAAAAAATTGACTTTTCTGACAAAATAATTTTCTGTCTATATTATTTGTAAAATTGACTTGATAAGTATTTTCATGATATCTAGATAATATTTCAAACGATTTGTCATTTGTTGAAAGTGAAGATGCAAAAAAATCTGTAAGTAGTATATTCAGAAAAAGATAATTAATTAATTTATTTATTTTAACTCATTTACATATTTTTCCAATCAAAAAACATTTAATGCAAAATGATTGATATTGATAAGAATATTTCAACAGTCTAAACCTAAACAAAATGAAGAGTGCATTGAGAGAAAAAATTTATTAATGACTCAACAAGTTTCTTACAGTACAACTGTTCGGGAATTTGCATAGCTTGGTAATATTGTTAAAGAGTCTAGGAAAAGAAAAATGGATTTTTAAATTATTTTTTAATATTTCCTCCCAGTCACCATTCTCTGATGAACAAGCTTCAGCGATAAAATGTATATTATCATAACCCATTCGTTTACAGAGTAATTTTATATCTCCATCAGGTAAATTTGACTCAAACGCTATATTTTCAGTTATATTTTGTGGTGAAATTTGAATTTGTAATTTTCCATAAATTGAATAATCATCTTTTATTATAGGTTTGATTGAGTACTTGTACATATCATTTAAGAAATATACTGATAAATTTCTATATTTAATCCCACATTTAGAATATTCAAAATTTAAAAACATTTTTTGTAAATTAAACAATAAAATTATGGTGAAAAACCCATCCATGCATCTTGGACAATTCATTGTTAATCTATGAATAGATAGTACTTAATTCTTTTTTTTTTTCCTTTTAGTGTGTTTAATTAAACTGGTAATATGAATATTTTACACTTTTAAAAATGTAAATTAATAATAGCTCTTTTAAGAAAAGTGTTAACTTATAGAATATCAATAGAATATATAATTTCTGTATACTGTACAATGCCAGGCCATTAGTCATTGTTACACCATGAAAAAAATATATTTTTTTGATTTCTTCTCTCTCCATACTTAAGGAAAAGAAATGAAGAATATTATTATGTTTAATAATATTCTCCTCATCATTCCAAAGAGCAAAAATATGGATCTTTATCTTTAAATCTCAGAAATATCAATGTTTTAATGTGGTAGACCTATTTGCAATGGGAGCATAATTAGTTGTTAAAATCACAAAGTTATATTAGTGCCTTTGTATTTTGCGTACATGCTCTTGTCTAGCCGTGGTTCTAATGTTTTGATACCGTTTTGCTTTAAATATCCGCTGCTGCGGGACAAATAGCTTGCTCCTGCTGGAAAATTTTCTCACTATTTTAACTTGGGACAGTGTGGTTGCTCAATACCTCAACATAATCTAATGCTGTCATGCGATTACTCACTTCAGCTAAGTCCCTATCCCCATCAACTTGATGTAACCAAAGACCTTGAAACTCCCTCCCACATATTTTACGGTTTTTGTTGTGTATTTGGAATCATTCCATTTTCCAGGTGGTCTCTTAACAAACTCCCTTATCCTTGGATGCATTCCAGCCTTTGATTCATCAGAAAAAGCTACTTTTTTCCAATTCTGAATCTCCCATTTCCCCAGAAGTCCTTTCTACATCTTATGCACACACATAAATGATCTTAAAATCTGGTTAAAAGTGACACTACTTATTTTGTAGAAGAATATTACTAAGTAGGCTAATATCCTTCATTTCTTTTCTGTAAGTATAAGAAGAGAGAAAATAAAAAAAAATATATTTTTCATGGTATAACAATGCCTAATGACTGGTACTATATATATATATATATATATATATATATACTGTATATATATATACTTAAATCGCGTGCAAATCTTAATTATATACCAGTGAAAGAAAGTGTAATTTGCCTGGCAGAGATTTCATATTGGGACTGTATATTCTTTTTCCAGATATTGTCAAGTGTACAGTTAACTTAAGAATACAAAACGAAACAATTTGTTAAATCAGACTCCTACAAAAAAGTTCTTATTCCATTTCTCATAAAAATTTGTTATCTTCACAGCAGATCTTAGTACCGAGTTTACTTTAAAATAAACCTAAATCTCGCTAATCTTTTAAAGCCCGGTCTTCAAGTAATTTAAAAAAGAATCCTTTCTGATTTTTCAATTCTTCAACAGTTCCTATTTCTACAATTCTTCCTTGATCCATTACAACTATTCTATTGCTGTCCATTATTGTGTTTAATCTATGAGCTATGGTTATAAATGTATGAAGCCGCAAATGACTTTTCAAAACATTTTGAATAAGATTATCGGTTTCCAAGTCTACATTTGCAGTTGCCTCGTCAATCAATATTAAATATGACTGCTTTAATAGAGCTCTTGCCAAACAAATCAATTGTCTCTCCCCAATACTCAGATTTTTCCCCCCTTCAATCACATTCGATCTCAATTGGTCCTCTGAATCATTAAACTTTTTGGATAATTGAACTTTATGGAGGCTTGTCCAAACTTCTTCATCAGAATATATGTTACAAGGGTCTAAATTTGATCGAATTGTCCCAGAAAATAAAACTGGATCCTGTGGAATGACAGATATAGCTGATCTAGCCATGCTGAGACTAACATCTTTAAGTATGTCAACTCCATCTAAAAAAATTTGTCCTTCAACATCAGCCATTCTCAGAAGGGCTGTTATAAGGGAGCTTTTACCAGCACCAGTCCGTCCAACCACGCCGATCTAAAAAGATATGATTTTGAAATGAAAAATAATAGTTTTCTCCTTCAGAAAAATAGGTTATATGTGGATCGAACCTTTTCTCCAGATTTAATAGATAAATTGACAGAGAATAGTGAGTACGGTAAATTAGTATCATATCTCATTGAAACGTTAACCAGTTGTAAATTTCCATTAGAAGGCCAGCAGGCTGGTATTAAAGATAGTTTCTTTTCATCCAAAAAATCTTTACTTTCTTCCGGTTCAAGATTACAGTACTCTTTAATGCGATCAACTGATGTCATCTACAAATATTTTCGAAAGAAAACTTATAATTTGTAATCATTAACAGTCATAGAACCTACAATTCCATCAACTAATAAAAAAGTCTTTAGACTAAATTGAAATCCAAACAGTACATTAGTAATATAAAGTATAGCCAAAATATTTATAAATGCTGTCTCAGGAGAGGAAAAATAAACACAAGCAATATTCGCAAATATTTGAGTGATAAACATCCAAGTAAAGAATATCCTGGTTGAAAATGTATTATAGGCGTTTAAAATATAAAAATAATGGAGATTCTTGCTGTTAGCTTCATAGAATTTATTCATTAATTGTTTTTCTCTTTCAAAACAACGAACTGTTGAAAGTCCAGTGAGAGTAGTATCTAACATTTCATAGATTGGACTAGCAGTTACACTGTCAAACCTCTTTAATTTACTGGAATAGCGTGTCATTTTGGAAATCGTAATAAAGGTTGCAAAAAATAATAGAATTATTGGAATAAGTAGGATGATTACACTGTATGTAGCCAAAGCCAATGATAACAACGTTCCTCCAGTGAAAGTTACTATTATGTCAATATTAAAATACAAGTACAAATCTATTAATCCCATATCTCTTGAAAATCTGTTTAGTATTCTTCCTTTTGGATAAATATTAAAAAATCTCATACCAGTTGACATTACTTTGGTGAACATTCCATTATGAAGATTGATAGAGCATAGGCAAATATTAATGTAATAAAGCATTTGTCTTCCAAGATCTAGTACAAAGATTAACAATAAGATGCTGATAACTTGAAAGAGATTGCTTGTTGACCATGCATTTGTAGCAAAAGTATTTACTATGGTATCAAGATAAATTTTCATGGTAAACATCAAACAAAACAAGAAGAGATACAGGACACATATGATATAGCTACCACTCTCAAAGTAAGCTTTATAAGTCCTCCAGTTGGATAATCCATCTTTTACTTTTTCTTCCACATATTGCTCATTCCCCTCATGTGTCACTAGTTCTTTATTCTGAGTACTTTTATTATCAATAATTAAAGATTGTATCTTTTCAACTTGTCTTAGAATACCATTTTCTAAGCAAAACACTCTATTGGCATGTTGCAGAAAGTTTACTTGATGTGACACAAGGATAACAGTTTTCTCCTTCAGATAGTCAAGTATACAATTAGTCATCACTTGTCTTGCAACACTCTTGTCCAATGCACTTAAAGGATCATCTAATATATAGATGTCAGCATCTCTATAAACTGCTCTTGCAAGACATATTCTAGACTTTTGGCCACCACTAAGCATTACTCCCCTCTCTCCAATAACTGTTTTATCACCTTTTGGCAAATTTTTTAAATCCTTTAAAAATAAAAAAATTGTGTAAATATGAATAAATTATATATTTCATTTCTTTATTTACCTCTTCAAGAGAGCACACTTGCAAAACTTTTCTGTATTTTGTGGAATTGAATTGATCTCCAAATATGATATTACTCATAATTGATTCATTTAAAAGCCAGGAATCTTGGGATAAATATGACTTCTTTAATGGCATGTTGACTAATCCAACCTTTGGCTTAAGTTCTTCAAGTATTGTTAAGAGCAGAGTACTTTTACCAGACCCAGTCTTTCCATAAATACCAATTAGAGATGGAGATTCAATAAATAGGTTTACATTTTTTAAAATCATTTTTGAATATGTTTTTTCTTTGACTTGCCAGTTAAAATAAATATTACTAAGTTTGAAAAAATTAGAGTTATTGTTATCTTTGACCAGATTTGAAATCTTCATATTGGTGTTTGTTACTCTGTTGTTGAGGAGTAATATTTCCTAAATGTGGAAATAAAATTATAGATCAATATGTCTTAAGAAACTTTTACCAACCTCTACCCTCTCAATACAAATTTTATACTCTTGTATTCCATATATAAAAGTTGGCAAAATGTAAAATATATCAACATCCAAAAGAAACACAAGACCAATAAATCTCAAAATAGCAGGAGGATTTAGGGTTTCTGGTCGTGTTAATTTTGCTACTATAATAGCAGAGACAACGACGATTTTGACACCTAGGGTACTAAATATTCTAAAAGCTATTGTATATATAAATGATTTCAAAAGTTTCAACATTTCTTTTCTTCTCAGGGCAATAAGATTTTGAAAGAAGTATTTTTCCCAAACATGAATTTTTATAGTTTTAATCCCAGATAAAATTTCATTCATGAAATGTATTCTTTTGTCAGTTTTAGAGGCAATCTTTGATCTCATTAAGCCTTGCTTATAAGCCATATATGTCTGAAATATGCAAGTACCACAAATCATTACAAAGCAAGTAAATCCTGTAGGAAAACCATGAAGAATTCCAACTATAAGTGAAGTTGAGATTATAGCAACTATGGAACCAACGGCCATGGCAACATATAGAATAGCATATGGAATTTTTTCTAGATCAGTAGAGAAAACTGCCATAATTTTCCCTGAACTTATTTTCAGTAAGCATTCATAATCAATAGTTAAAATCTTTTCGAAAATACAGCATCCCAGAGCAGACTTTATTGCAAGACCACACTTTGTTAATGCGATAAAAACAAAGTTAAGGACAATACTTTCACCCAATGAACAGAATGCTGTTTAATTAATAATATTTGAGAGATTTTTTGTATATTTATTTACAAAAAGTAATAGCTAACCTATAATTAATACTATTGCATAGCTTTTTCCATTTGCATTTTTCATAAGTTCATTCAGTAGATCGTACACTAAAAATGGAACAGCAAATCTGGTGATTTGCTTTTAAAAAAGAGAACCTCTTTTGTTAATAGGTCAATTCATTTAAAAAATATTATAATGCTTGATACTAACAACTAGCAATCTGATAAGTGTTAGAAAAAAAACTGTTCCTTTAACCTTGTCGAATATGATTCTGAATAAGTGAAATTTTCGAGAGAAAGATAATTCTTTCATATCACTTGAATTGTAAAAAATAAAGAAAAAAATTAGGTTTTATCCTTTTCTTTTATTAAAAACTTACTTTTTAATATTTTTGTGCCAAATTTCTGCATCCAGTGATTTCAATCTTTCAAATTCATCTAATCTATTAACCCAATCTTTACCTTTCATTAGATAATATACCCAACTGTTATTTTTGGAATTAAGAAGAAATATTTTAGTTTATGAATTTTTTCAATAGAATACTTAACGTTACTAATAATTTTGAAATACAAGATGCGGTGGTTTCTGGATGTGGCTTTTTCATTGTCTATTGAAAACAACAATCTTTTTTCCTGTCAGTGAAAATCTATTGTTTGAAGCTGGTCAACTAAGTTAACAGTATTGGTTCTTCTCTGAAACAAATGTATGGGTATGGTATACTATGAATTTCAACTGCTATTAAATAATTGCTATTCATATCAAGTCTATCACAGATAACTCACTTTCTTTTATTTAAACTTTTTTTAAATGGGCATATAGTTGAATATAACGAAATTATAAGATTTAATACTTTAAATACTCCAATTGGGCTCTATTATATTAATATCTGGGTTATTTGCAGGCTGGCTGTCTATGTTTTTATTCAGATACATCATTCATTTTTTTGATGTACGACAACTGTCTCCATTCTCTTGTAATTTGTATATATTTATCAACCTAGGAGAGGCTTTCCACAATCCTTTATCTCCGTTACGCTTGATATACCTAAACACCTTATAACAGGGAAACTGCTCACTAATGTTTGTAAGTTTATTCTCTCTTATTATTAGTTTATTTAGTTCGTTAAAAAACGATTATTTCGATGTTTGATATAGAAATATATGAAAATAATGTTGGAAACTTACTTATAATCTTCTAATAATCTCAGCAGTCGAAAAGAAATGGAGGGAAATACAGAAGAAAATTTCACTATTATATTCATATGATGAATGAAAAACTTTTCAGTACTAAAAGCCACAGCTTGAATATCTAGTTTAAGGTGAATTGGAAGTAAAAGCCAGTCTATTGTATACTATACAGTATATATACAATTATATGTGACATATTAGAAAGTTTTACAATACTAAAAACGTCTAAAGAATCATTGAACTATTCATTTTTATTTAAAAAATAAATAATAAATATTTAATATCCATAAAAATTTTACACTCGGGTATTTTCAATAGGGAAACTTCTAACACCTTGGTCTTTAGCTGATTATCATAACACTTCATTATTCACACAATATTTAAAAAAATTCAAAGATTTTGAATAGTTCTTACAATATATAATTATTATTTTAGCTATACGATAGTCTACTTGTTACGCTTTGAAAATCTCTACTGCTGCCGGTGTTTTACAACCGATATTTACCGAAAATATATATTCTAGTTTATAAAGAAAACAAGCTGGAATAATCAAGGATTTTCGTTATTATCAACTTCTATTCTTAGATGTCTATAAACAATATGATTCGGAATTTTTTCGATTTGCGAAAGTGTGACTCCCTTTATCCGAGAGACATACGTCATCACCCCCAAACCAGCTATGTACCCTGGCCCGCTTTATATTATTATTAATACAAATATTCTTCAAATAGGAAGAGAAGAGGATAGACACTATATAAATATACTTGTTTTTTCCAATTATTGAGTCAAATTAGAAGAAAAGTATGTCTTAGACAAATACACGCCAATTTAAATATTCTGCCTATATAGTTTGGTCGTTTTTCTTTGTATCTAACTTACATTTTTTCCTATGAACATACATAATGAATAAGACAATTGAATTTTTCCAAAGAAATTAGGCAGACAAATATTTAATAAGTATATATTATTTATAAACTTATTGTACATTCTTGTACACAAATACACGCCATTTATTGTATTTTTTTTCAAATAAATAAGTTATTAAATTGGGAAATTTTCGAGAAAACTATCCAATTATTCAATAATTTCCTTTTCTTTTTATGAAAGATACATCTATTTTCAGTATTTCATTTATAAAAATAAAACAGTTGATCAATTAAACCGCATTTTACTCATTTAATTCCTGCTCTTGAATGCAACTTGTTTATAAAGAAGATGGTGATATATTGCATATTTTCCTTAATCTTTCTTATTCAATCAACAGGTAAGCCTCTTCTTTTAAAAAATCTTTGATGTTTTCTTCTTCAACTATCGCCGAAATGCAGATGCTATTTGCTCTTCTAATGATAATTGCTTGGCCAATGGTCAATGTATAAATGGAAATTGCGAATGTGACTATCCATTTAATAATGAAGCTTGTAATATGGGTAATTGGTTTATATTGTCTATACGCTTGCTCTTAATTAACTCTTTGCTATATAGGAGCTAAATACTATTACGAGGAGGGAATTTCCGATGGAGATATTATTGCAGTTTTTCCGTCTCTCAATTCAACTGAAGAATGTCTCGAAAAATGTCAAAGTAAACCGGAATGTATTACCATTGGTATAGGAGTTCGAAATAATACAACAGTCTATTGTTCACTGAAGGAAAATACAAAATTTCCCATTAAAACATTCACAGCCTTTGACAATATAACAAAATTTTATACATTTCTATCTAAAGGTTGTTTATTTCTTTTAGACTATAAAGTGTCTAAATAAATACTCTGATTGTATTTTTCTCTTGAAAACAGATTCAGAATTATCACTTTGCGGACAAGAAAATGTACAGAATTATCTCATAAAAGTGTGTCTTCAATATCTATGGTTAACAGCCACTCATTGCTCATTAAATGGATTTGAAAAGCTTTACAGTCAACAATATTATTTATTTAACAAATACTCAACACCTGCTGCTCTAAAATCAGAAATGAAACAGAAAATTAATTCGAATATAGCAGCCGAAAAACATCACACACAAGCCGAACGCAGAAACTTATGCTACGGTTTCATATCTCGTGGAGAGTATAATGTAGCGTTAAATAAAAAAGTTTCGTCTTTCAATGGTTTAACTGAAGAACCACGCCACATTTATGACAAAAAACATTTGGTTGATGGTATTACTCATGCTGATTATTTGTCAGGTGGATGTACACATATGAATCCTGTTTATTATGACCATAAAATACGGCTATTTGTTGATTTAGAAAGAGATTATATTGTCAATTCAGTTGTCCTCTATAGCTCAAAAAAGCTAAGTGTGTACAAATATCATTTACTTGTCTTACACAGGTGTTTCGAATATACTTGCACATATTTACATATTTCAGCTTGGGATCAACATGTCGAAATATACATGTTGAAGGATAAACCAAATAACGTTGTTTTTCAACCGTTCGATGGGGAAAGATGTGACTATTCAATATATGTAAAGTCCAGAGGAGAGAAAACAAAGATAACTTGTAAATATAACATAGAAGCTGGGCGTTATGTGACATTGGTAACGTGGAACCAAATTTTTCTATGTGAACTTGAAGTCTATACGAGTAAGTAAGGGTGAGAGGGAGAGAGGAAATCGGGAGGAAAATTCAATTTTGTTTATATTTTACAGACGATTTAGCTCTTAACACTCAAGTTGCATCGTCCAGCGTAAAGGATATAAATAGCTATCCCGGCTTTGCTGTCCTAGAAGATTCATCTAGATATGATTTTCAATCATTAGATGAGCAAGATTCTTGGATGAGTGTCTACTTGAAGGCGAAATATTTAATCTATTGGCTGGAATTATTTAAACTAGAATTAAAGAAATTTAAAGTCTATACAATCAATCGAAACTTTCTAATTGATCAAAGTTTTCAAAATGACGAATTGTCGTATTCTAATGAAAATGCAAACAAAGTTAATACAAATCATCTTGTTATACCGTGCACGAAAATTTTATCTGGGGTTTTTGTTGCATTAAAATCATCGGAAGGCTTCATGTTAAGAAAACTGGAAATATATGGCTTTTACGAAGGAGAAACTGGTACTTGGGCCAAATTCATAATTTTATTTATAATAATTGCTAAAAATTTGTTTGGTTTTCTTTTGTTTTTTAGATATTGAAAATTTTGCTTATGGCAAACCAGTTTGGATTCCTTCAATGGACCAAAATTCATTCGCCTATTATGTAACGGAAGGATTTAGTGAGCACTCATTAACAGCTATTGCTACACTTGATAAATGGATGATAATTGATTTATTAAAGTTGTATCGAATTGATCAAATTGCAATTCAGATGAGATCGTCGAAAGAAAGTAAAAAAAATTAAATTTTAGTTTAAAAAATGAAAAAATGAAAAAATTTTTTCTTTCAGTTCAAGATGTTGAAAGATATTCGAATTACTTCAAATTCTACTATAAGAGGGAAGACATAAACATATCTGACAATGGCATTGATGATACTACTACAGCTATAAATTCTGCAACAGTTGCTGCTGACACTACTTATAATGATGATATTACTACTGTTACTAACCACAGCACTCCTGAGAGTTACACTGCTATTAGTAGTAATACTAAGACTTCTGCTCCTGTTGCTAGTACCGATAATAGTCCGACTACTGGTACTAGTAATACGCATAAAAATCCTATTAATATACAGAATCTTAGTGTACCACCTCTCAAACAACAGAATGCAAATGGCAGCAATAATATTAATACTGTTTCCACTGTCACTCCAGCTTCTACTCCTGCTTCTTTCCCTGCTTCTTCCTCTGCTAGAACTACTAATATAATTAATACTAAAACTATTACTACTTCTACAAATACAAGTACAGCTGATTCTATTACTAGTGTTAGTATCAATGATGGTGATATTAGTAGTAGTAATACTGATTTTGCTGTCAGTGCTACTACTGCTACTACTGCTACTACTGCTACTTATGGTAGTACTGCTGATTACAGTAGTGGAAATGATGAGATTAAATCCGATTGTCAAATTATTAGTAATATTCATGCAAATAGATATGGACGCTTGTTAGTATGGAGTTGTCTCCAAAAAGTGAATATTGGTAGATTTGTTTTGATACAAAATTTCAAAGGAAAACCCTTAGAAATGCGACAAGTTTACGTTTTTGGTGGAAATGCTAATACCGAGTATCCGTTGAAAAATATTCCTTTGACTAGCGCGTCAACAGTAGGCAATTTTGATTATGATAAATCACCTTTGAAAGCCATTGATGGACATTTTACGAAATATTCTACACCCAATCTATTATATTCCTGTACAACTGTAACGCCAGCTGTAAAGTTATTAATTCATTTTGATAAACTTTCATACGTTAAACAAGTACTAATTCAGCCGAGACAAGACCAAGCCAATATTATAAATATTAATGTTAATATTGAGAGTAAAAGTGGAAGTTTAAAACTACTCTGCTCAAATTTTACTTCGTCGACGATCGTAAATTATCTTATTCAAGTAAATTGTTCAATAGCTTTATATGGAGATCAATTATCTATTGAACAAATTTACACTATTCATTCTCATGATATTGATATTTGTGAAGTGAAAGTGTTTAAATTCGATTCGTATGGTAAGTGTATATTACATTAAAAAAGGAGCAGGAAAAATACGTCAAATGAGGGTAAAATCTTCGGTTAGGTCAAGGCACTTTTAGGCCTAGTAGCAACCAGACATTTACCACCTACAAATTATGTTGGTGATAAACACAAGTCTAAACCTCCATCAATAGTTAAATAATTATTTTTAGGGTAAAATCAAGCGTTTTCTCCTGCATCCAAATGGTAACACATTCAAAGAGATATTTTCTATCTTCTCTATCTTTTCCTTTCTTTAACAGAAAAAGATATATCGAAGAAATGCATAAATAATGATAAAAGAAGATTAGCATTGTCCAGAAAATTTCAATCGCCTTCAAACGAGGATTGCCTTATTTATGCCAATATAAATACATTTGACAAATGCGTAGAATTTTGGAAAAACACACAACACGAATTATTCACCTATGACTTTAAACATAAAACTTGTTGTACACACAATCCGAATTCTACCATTCTTAGTAATCTATTAAGTCACTCTATTATTGGACACTTTGTATGTGTTAATGGAAATTATACATGTTAGAGAAAGAGAGAGAGAGAGAGATGATAAGTTTGAGACGGCAGCGAATGATATTAACAGAAAACTTATCTCTTTCCTTTTAAGAACAAAGTTTTGCCACTCACCCTCTTGTTTTCTCTCTCTCTCTCTCTTCTAATCTAACTCTTATTGGACCTCAAATTGCAATGAATGTAAACATTATCTATCCATAATTGTTAATATAGAAATGTAAATATTTATTTTATAAATAAATAACAACATTTTGTTTCTGAACAAAACAGTAATGCCTTTGAAATTGGTAAGTAGAGGCACTCTGAACATTTTCTTACTGTGGGGAAAAAATGTCAGCTTCGGACACTGTAGTAGAATATTTTTTGTAACGGAATCGTTTTCGACGAATTGCTATGGTTCATTTCATTTAGCAGATATAAAAGATATATTGTTAGAGTAGGCTATGTATTAAAATTTGTGTAGTTGTAGTGTTATTTTTTGTATTTTGATGAGGTTTAAGTTGTTATCGTCTTCTCTCAATCTCTCACTTCCCATAGAGAATTACCTTCCCATTCTATATCATCTAAGAGCATGGATTTAGCAAAAAACAGAGAAGAACGAGTAGATAGGATGAATGCAAAAGGGGAAAGGTGTGGGATGTTTATTTTCTACAAAAGATTAAAAAAATGCTCAAATTTCCTTACGGAAATTACATTTAAAAATTGTAATTTGAATGAGAAACAGTGCTTAGCCATTGGTCAGTTGTTGTTGGAATGTTGCCAAATAAACATGGTAAATCTCTCTAGAAATAAGATGATTGGAGAAGGATGGTTGCATATTTGTAAAGGATTAGAGAGTTCAGCTGATAGCTTAAAAGAGTTAAATTTCAAGCATTGCAACTTAAATATAAATCAGTGTCACTTCATTGAAGAATTATTGAAAAGTTGTTCCAAAATTGAAAGGATTAATCTATTTGAAAATGAAAATATGAGAAGTGGTTTTTCAAAAATTTGTACACAGCTGGAAAATTCTTCGAATAGTTTAAAATCAATTAATTTTGGGAAATGTCACCTAGACATAAATATGTCAGTATCAGTAGTAAATCTAGTAAAGAAATGCAACAAAATTGAAAGAATAGACTTA